>VDFB02140024.1:0-16779 GCA_007258455.2 Sequoia sempervirens | reverse complement strand
CATCCATTCGTGCCAAAATAGTAGAGGCCTGCTGAAAAGCAAAGGATAGGTCCTCCATGAATTTCTCTGTCTCCGTACGAACCCCTGTGACCCATTTGTCTGCCTCCTGTGCCATCCTCCCCAATTCTACCAAGCCGCTGATCGACTCTCTAGGAATATCTGCTGGAGGCTCTATCACTGGTACAGCCTGCCCTCGAGAACGAGACAACTGCTGAACATATCCAACTAACGCCTTGTGTTCTCGTTTCAACTTCTTGTATTTTCCTTCTTTCTTGAACAATCTATCCTTAAGGGCAAGGAAGGAGTTATCGCACTCCTCAACAATCTGTGCACCAGTAGGGCGTCCCAAGTCAAGAGTGGTGACTACATAGTTTTCTCTCGAGCTGCTTCATTCCGCTCACACTCGACTCGCGGGACAAGAACGAAGGCACGAGCCATCCTCATCTCAGGAGATCTTCAAAATTTTTCTTGCCTTCTTCTTCGTGGAGGAGCACCGATCCGGGTTCTCAAAACTCTTCCATCTCAACCGATCAATTTTCCCCGCCGGGCTTCTTCGCGATTCTCGCCTCTGGCCAATCGTTCCCTATATAGTATATCGAAGCGTCGCTGCTCCCCGCAAGGCTCGACTTCTCTTAACTCGCTCCACTTCTTCCTCATTCGGGCGCAGGCTCATCGCCCTCAAGTGGCTTGAGTGTCACCGACACTATATCATCATCATCACTATTCATGGCCTTCTATCTCCTCGCTGGAAATTGAGGGTCGGTGAATTGTCCCTCATCATCCCGGCCGATCTCCGCTGATCAACTCCTAATGCCGTACATTGGCGCCTCGCTAATCGACTCTCCGCGGAGGTCAATATCACTGTATCTCCGTAAATTTATTCACCGCACTGATCAAAGAATGTACATTACCTCTCAGATGCTTGAGAACGGTTCCAAAGGTACTGCTACTGTAACTCGTGGAGGTTCTGGCTGAATTATTTCTTTCTTTCTGGACTCTGGTCCTCTTGTGATCTGTTTCTTCCTTCCTGTGGTGGGCGTCCTGTGATCTCCCATCAAGTTGTAGGTCAAGGCAATTGACCTACTTTTCAATCTGTTCACCTTTCTATCAACCCATGCCCTGGTGAATGTCATAACCGGGATGGAAAGAGTATCAAGGTCGGCAACCTCGGGCTCTGACCAATCAATAGGCGGAAGTGGAGTGTCCCGAACAGCTGCATAGTCTGGATGAACAACATCCATGTCCTCATTGACCTGGTCTGGAACCGGAACTACCTCACACTCCCTGATCAGAGTAATCGGCAATCTAGAGAACATCCTCTTTCTCACTTCAATCTCATCAATTGCATCAGCCCAATAATCCTCAATGGTGGCCTTGTGTTTGAATTCCTCTGACAACACCCAGTTGATGTTATGGTGCGGGTCATAGTGTTGTCTACTAGTGTGATATGAGAAATGATAAAATTGAAGCTCACTTTCAGCTTCTCTACATGCCTGTATCGAAGGACAAACCTCATCCGAGTTGCCCATCACAATTGGAAACTCTATCCCTCCTTTCTTCTTCTTCTTCTGGATTTTGTCAAAAGCTAGCAACTGTCTAGCTATCTCTAGCATTATTATCTTATCGGTTGGGTACTTAGGCAGCCTATATGGGTATGAAGAAAATCCTTGCAGCCTAATGTATGAAAATCTTGGAAATTGTATAAACCAGCACCCGTACCTTTCAATCAGCTCCTGGGCATTTCTAGAGATTCTGCATTGTAACCTCTCCTGAAGCAGCCTCGTGATGTACATGGTGAATGCATCGTTGACACGCTTGTAATGGGTTGTGCTCGAAAGGTGCAACTGCGTACACGCCTCATGAATTTTGAATTGGTGGGAGCCACAACCGATGGGTTCCTTGTAAGAAATCCCCCTGTACCTCGTCATCCGTGCCAACATATAAATTAGATAGGAACTCATGTAAAATGTCTTTGTCCTCCGCAAACTCAGGAGCTGCTCATGTATGTTATCGCTGATCATCTCAGCCCAATTGACATAATCCTTTCCTTCTAACACCAGGTTGATGTAATAAAACATCCACGGCTCAAAAATGTAAGACTGTGGGCATCCACCAACCCTGCTCAGCAACATGATGAGATCACAATATTCCTGCTTCAAGTCCTCTGCTATGATCTGCTTCGGCAACTTCGTACGAGACGGCCTCGGAGTGCTCATCCAGTGAGTGTTAATAGTGTCCATGCATCGTTCAAAGGCAGAAGCATACATACGCTCTGCTCGCTCCCTGGACTTGTAGATCATGTTTCTATGCACCGGGATCCCAAAAGCTTCACCAATGGCTGCCGGAGTGAGATTGGCAAGTACTTGGCCATCTGGTGACGTGATCGATCGGTGTTCTTTCTCGTAACAGTTGGCGCACTCCATAATCAACTCTGAACACTGAATAGCTGGCGGAAAACCAGCAGCTGCATATAACCCACTTCGGACGATGTTGTGCGAAGTGACCGAAGCCCGATGACTTCCAATCCCGAACAGCCTATTTTTGAATGTTTCCAGGTTGACAGAGCCCAGGTTCGTGTCTGTCAACTTGCCCAACTTTGAAATGAACTTTGATTCCGGCATGAACGTCTTGCTCAGCTTCTTGATCGTAGCTTGTCTGGAGGCACCATTGTCCTTTCCGGTTGTCCTCGCTTCAGCCATCTGCAACATAATAAACTTTCATCAGCAATTAAATTTAATAAAACAAGACATGATATAGGGGCTGCAGTTGAATTCCAGAGGCTGCAATATCTTTCACGTTTGCAAACCTCAGCCTCTTCTCTGACACTTAGAACAGATTTCTAAGTGAACTCCGATGATTTTACTTCAACCAGCAATCAGCAAATTGAACCCCAACCACTTCGTACTTCAAACAGCAAATTTTAAACTTCTATATCCTTGCACTTCAAACCAGCAATCAGCACATAGCGAACTTCTTAATTTTGCACTTCAGACTATCAACTAGCAATCTCACAAACTAGCACTTTCGTATTTTTGAGTTCTCAACATTTCGACTCAATACAAGGCGTCTCTTTCAATTCTACTCCAGCAATGGCGTTTTTCTTTACTAAGCTCAATTAAGATAAGCAAGTTTGAATCCAAATTCTTAGCAATCGGCGTACTTACCTCAATGAATCAGATTTCAGCCACTAGCAAAGTCGTACCTCCTCAAGCACTTAAGACGTCTTCTTCAACTCTTAGCAAACCCAAGCTCCAGCAAAACACCTCTCAGCAATAAATTTAATCAACTCCCAAGTGCGCCTCTTCAGCAAACTCAACTTCTCAGCAACAATTTCGAATTCTTTCAAGCCTCAGCAACTCACTGCAATGCTTCACTCTCAGAGCAAGTTCGACTTCCAGTTGTGAAAATGAGTGAAAAACTCCTCCATTTTATAGCTAGAATTCAAATTCTAGAAGACGTTATTTTTAGCCAGTGCCATTAAACTCCACTACTCCACTTCAAGAATTCGAATTTTTCCCTCTCTGGCTTTTCTGACACTTGTCTCCAGTCGTCGGGAATATTATTCTTCTAGAAACTTGACTTTGACTGGCGTTTTGAATTCCTCTTCGAAAAATTTAATTTAACTTCATCATATTTTATTCACCAGCTGGAGCTCCGTTACTTGAATTCAAATTTTTAACTCCATCATCTACTCTGGAAAATTCATCTTCGAAGAATTTAATCACAATCATCTAGGCAATTCCCTTCGTATTCATCGTTCGAAGAAAATTCACTTTGAAAACTCATTTATTTGAATTTGCCTTAGAAAATTTAAAATTCTCCCTTAGGAAAATTCATAACTTAAGCACTGATCAAATTCCCTACTGAAAAAGTGTCGGCGAAGCTTGAAAGATTTAGAAATCCATTCATCATCACGAACATTCAGTACCCAGAAGCAAATTTTTGCTAGAATGTCTCGAATTCATGGGTACCCAATGAACGGGTTCATTTAATTTTTCGAATTTTGAACCTTAGAAAAATATCATTTCCATCATTTAAACTCGTTCTTCGCCTGTGATCACTCTGCGTTGCCTTGAAAAAAAAACGAATCACCTTGCGTTATCATCATCTCTGACTTCATCACTGAGAAAAAAAATGCTTGCCTCGAAAAATTTTCATCAACTTGAAGCTCTAGGCGTATTTTCCAAGGAAAATAAATTTGCCTTAGGAAATATTTTAAAATCTTCTTTGCACTTTTTTGAAATCTTGCCTTAGAAAATATTCTCCTTATATGGAGATCATACAAGTAATGCATTCCACACAAATATGCAACCTTTAACCTTTATCCATTTTACTTACTAAGTACAAATAGGTAAGCAATTCATAAGTAACTCATTCTTTCTTTCACACAGAAATATAGCTATGATTGTCTTTCAACCTATGCACAACAATAAACACAAAGATTCCGTTTTAATTAAATATTCAAGAATTGAATAGATAGTAGAAGAATATCCCATCCCTGTTTTCAAAGCTTTCCTTCAAAGAAGATGTCCTAGCACTTTTGGAAGACTGGCAATTCCTGCTCTAGTTGCAGACTTCCCTTCTTAGATATACTCTCAAATGCCTCCTCACTCAGAATATAAACACTCAGAAATTGATACCCTCAACTTTCAGAATTAATGATTGCTCTCAGTAATTAGAAATGCTCACAACAATATGGTTGCTCTGAGGAAATATGGATACTCTCAGGAAATATGAATTAACTCAGAAAATATGAAAGAACTCTCAGGAAATATAAAAACTCTTAGAAATCAGAAACAATTTCAAAATCCAAGAAGCGGTATACATGAAACATCTCAAAAGTTAGATTATTCACAAATCAATAACCTTGTATTCTCCTTTATGCAGTATTTCACCAAGAATAACATCAAATGAAACAACATTCATATTAAAAACAAGGTACAAGCATCATTAATTCACCTCCAGAATTCACATTTCATTCACATTTACTCTATCTAGTAATGGTAAATAGTATCGTCAGAATTTGGGATGTAACAGATAAACATATAAACATCACTCACAAAGCACAAAGAAGTAAACAAGACTCCTAAAGCCTATGGATGACTTATTAAGACCAACTTAACTGACTTGGTTCCTCCTAACCTATAATGATGTGTGTGTATATGCTCAAATGGTTCTCGTTACTGTTTACTCGACCAAGCTCCTCTCCTAAGTGATATTTCTCCTTTGCTTGGAGGAATGTTTCACATACTTGCATTTAATGACACGACAACGGAAGTCATGTGTTCACAACAAAGCAGTATACATGAAACATCTCAAAAGTTAGAATAAACATTATTCAACAACTTACATGCAACATTCATCTAGGATTACATCAATAGAAGTAACAATCAAATGAGACAATCATTAAATGGAACACACTCATATTGATAAGAAGAAGAACATGTTTTATTCATCACATTGATCCAATCATTACAATCAATCGCCCTATGCAATAGTAGCTATACAATCGGGGTGTAACACCAAGAGTCTTGGCTGCTCATCAGCATTGTAATTGAGTTGCACATCAATAAAGGAGTGATAAGTCGCATAGTAACGGTTTGATGTAATGTCCATATTGATATGCTTCAAGTTTGCATTCTAGTTTTCATGCCAAGTGTTTGACAAATTGTCATTTGGTTGTAGGTATTCATTTTGGCATAAATATTATTATAAGATTTGTATACCAAGTGTTTCTGTTAATGGCACTTGGCTATAGTTGCACATATGCCATCTTAGGTTGCATCCAAAGTGTTTGTTATAATTCCTAGTTGCTGTAGCTGCATATTGCAAATAGTTTCAGTCATCTATATGCATGAAAAATACATTAAACAATTGCATTTCCTCTTGGAAACATCCATAGTTGTCATTTGCAATCATTGGTACCATTGAAAACATTTAAAGAAACATCATTGGCAACAAGGAAAGTCAAACAAAAGTTCTTATCAGCCTATATCAGCTTGCACACCAATTGTTTGACAAAATTCAAAAGGCAGCAAGTGAAGAGTTTTTGAGTTAGATTGGGTTAAGCTCATTTCAAAAATGGTCAAATGAAGAATCTATGGCGAGATATGTTCAAAATGATGCTTCGTCTCGGAGGGGATTTTTCGTTAAGGTGAAAATCATTGAAAATTTTCAAACTCTGGAGCAAAAGAGCCCGTGCTAGCAGAGGCTGCCCTAGATTTCAAAGGCCCAGATTTCATTTTCAGGATTTGTCACTTCCAAGAAGACTTGTCCGGAATACTACCAGCTTCGCGATGAGCCTACTTGCCAGCTTGGAGGATCTATCTAGCACCTGATACGGGAGATTGAACGAGAAACGA
The DNA here is from genome assembly GCA_007258455.2 of Sequoia sempervirens. Taxonomy (NCBI): domain Eukaryota; kingdom Viridiplantae; phylum Streptophyta; class Pinopsida; order Cupressales; family Cupressaceae; genus Sequoia; species Sequoia sempervirens. The sequence goes on along the minus strand of VDFB02140024.1, from coordinate 10,417 downwards.
GGGAGATGAAAAAATGAGTAACATTGGAAGGAAAAGCGCGCCTCTTAGCCAGGGGTGCCCATCTTTTTGAGGGACCTGATGAAGGTTTCTGACCAAATGATACCCAGGATGTTTGTCTTAGACTTGATCAGGCTTTGCCACGAATCCGTCAGCGGGTTAATCTGAGTTGCTGAATTGCCAGAATGAGGAGTTAAACATAAGGTCTAATCATGGTCAAAAATGCCAAAGAAACAACAAAAACGCCTCTGGAGGCTAGGGGTGCCCTGTGATGTCCCCATTATGAGGAAAGTATTTCAATAACAAGCTTAGCATATTTGTATTTTTGAATAGATATAATGTATACCTACATATATATATATAGATATATATTATATGTATATCTATATATATAGGTGTAGTAATATATAAATAAAAGATATAATACTAATCAATCTGTCCATACAGCTGATCAAGGTGTTAATACGAATGGTTAAGGATAATCAGTAGTGAAGGATCAGACACATCCCTTTTGGAAACAGATGTCCTTAGAAGAATTGCACCTATATCAAGACAAAGGCGATGATGAGAGAAGGAATCAAAAAAGAAAGGAATAAACAGGAAACAACATGAGAATTGAATAATCAGCAATCAAGGTAACAAATAACCACTAGAAGAAGCAATCAAGGGATCGAAACCTTGCACTTAGGATTGATGGCTATCGGACAAAAGGATAGCTTTCACACACGAGGATAACACTCAGCCAACAGGTCGCATCCAAGAAGACATGTGAGATGAAGGCGGGCATTACACATGTCGAAGGCGTCAGCCACACCCATACAATCACAAACAATAACAAAAGACAAACCAACCACTAAGTAAAGCTTCAAAAGGCGGCGATTCAGAAATGACTATCAGACCCCAGCTGTTATTATCAAAATTCACCAACAGTGCCCATATATCTGAGATAAAGAAACTTATTTGTTTGCTTTAGACTCTCCAATATAAATTTATATTTCTGAACCCTCTAATCAGATTGGTATTTTACTGTTGAGACTTATTTTATATTCATAAATCAAAAAGTTGGAAGCAAAATATCCAGAAAATTAAGGGAACATCTTAGTGGTATTAGAGCATAATCCTTCTATCCTGTGAGTAATGTTTGAAAGAACTGTCAAGAAAAATCAGTGAGTTGGGTTTTAATTAAAAGTAATTTGGAATAATTCGAACTGGAAAAAGTCTAATAGCGGGTGTGGTTCAGGAAATATTAGATGAAGTTTAAGAATTAAAGGATTAGATAATTCAAAGAAATGCGATTGGAATGGTGATTTGGGTGCCGCGCATAGAACTAGGAGACTCATGGCAAAAAGTCTGAGCAATTTATGGGTGGAAAAGTGCATGAATTATATTGAAGTAGAGATATTCAAGGAGGCCCAACGACTTCAGGATGTGTGAGTGATATTTGAGAATTGCATTGAATTGTATCGATTCCACTTGAAGACTAGCTGCTGTCTTTGTGAAATATTCCCCTTACTTTTTTCCCCAAAAGTAGACACACAAACCAGCATCAAACCATTGATTAGCGTTAGCTCCAAATGCAAATCAGCATTGAAAGTAACTCTAACCAAGAATGTTCACCAAGATCCCAATGTGGGCGAGGTGATAGCATATGGTTAGAGGATTATTAGGTATAAACTGAACTAAAATTACAATTCATCTGCTGATGCAGGCATCCACAAGCAGTGGGAATACTCCACTTATTCAGTGGGTGAGATTATTACATTATTAAGGTGGCAAGCCAGCCATTAAATCCTTTCTTCCACTTATTTCGTGGGGGGAAAATAGTCCACACAACCACTTATTTTGTGGGGGGAATTTACAAACAAGAAAGATGTTTATTCTAAAACTCAACCACTCAATTGTGGGAGTGTAATCAAGTATAAATTGCAGCAATAAAATGAAATAGCCGTTAGTACTACTAACTAGCTTTACAATGAATAAAAATAGCTGCAAATAAGAGAGATAAGCTTCCAGAATGCTCTTTATCCACGCTAGCGGTAAACCATCTAGGGGTTACAATGATGTGAATTAATTACAAGAAAATGCAGCAAATTAAAGAACTGAAACAGTACTACTGTTTTCAGTTTTACAATGAAAAATAACTGCAATTTTCAAGTGTTTTTACCATCATTACAATATACAATTAAAGGATGGTTTCTTCAATGAAAAACCTCTCAAATAATGATGCTAGAAGCCAAAATTAGAAAACTATAACAATCTGATATATAAATCTGCAATCTGGAAATGTCTATCAGCAGTTAGAAAAACCAAACAAATGCTCACAACTTTATCAATATACCTCTGAATTGATTGAAACGAAATGCAATGGCTCTCTAGAAGGTTGGCGCCCCAATTGCAATGAATAACCAGCATCAAAACTCTATTATTAATTTGGCACGAATTCCAATGTGCTCTTGAAAGGTACAACCTGCCTGCAAGGGCGATTTTGCTTGGGAAAATCATACACATCAAAATAAAATCTGATATTCTCCAAGATTGGTCACCATGTGCTTAGAAAGAAAGAGTGTCAATACCCATAACCAAAATAAATTCATATCAAAAGCTGCAAATGAAAATCTACTTCAGCTGTGTAACAACTAGCATGTACAAAACTGATAAAAATCACCAATTCCTTCACTTTGATGCTCAATATGCACTTCTTAATGAAGCACACTCCCAATAGACCATTTAGGGAAGCATAGTTTCAGGCCCGAAGAATGGAGTAAATTTGCTAAGCTTTCCCTTAGCCAGATTCTGGATTTCAAACCAGGAGCATAATTTACAATATTTTTCCAAAGATGAGAATGAATGAGCAAGGCCTCAATAAATAAGCTTCAAATGGCAAATGAAACACTCTGAATTCCAAGAAGTCGAATCACTTCAACTTCCAAAAGGGACACCACTTCAACCTTTAACTTTATTTTGAAATAATAAAATATTATTCATCTTCCCTTTTTGGTGTCCATTTCAAAATGCAACAATAAAGCATTTATTAAATCATTAAATGCTCAACTTGACCCCTTAATGTCCCCTCTTTAAAACAACTTGAAGTCATCAAGTCTAGGCGTGGGGTACAACTTAAAAACATGAAATTGACTAAGTATAAAACTTAGTCCAAGGAGATAACCAAAACCAACGCCAATACTGAAACTGATGGATTGCAAAAAAAAACCATGATGACCCGAGCTGAACTGCTGATGATGCCATTGCCAAAATTAGACTTACTAAAAATAGCCAATGCTAGAAATAGTAAGTTCACCTCAAAACCAACAGAAAGTTGAATTGAGCTGGAAGCAAGACTTACTGAAAGTGGAAACCCTAAATTTGCACATCTGAGTAGCCTATGGATTTCTGAAAATAGGCTAAATCCAAATGAAGAGCGTAGGGCTAAATTGAGGACATTACACTTTGACATGGGATACCTTGGGTATTACCGGAATATTGAAGCTTCTGTGCATAGTCTATTATTTTTTTTGTGAGCCATTGATTTTTAAGAACATGCCGAATAGTTTCTTGGTTATCTTAGCTTACAAAGGATTTGTAGATAAACATTGGGAGCCGAAGGAAATTTCAATGATCTTAATATTACTATGTTCTTTAGTAAGAGACGTGCGATTCAAATAGAGACTCGTAGCTATTTCTGAAAATAATCACCACTGTCTCTTCCATTATTGTTGTTGAAAAAGCATTCACATATTTTAGTGAGAACCGTTTAATACAGACAATCAATTATCGCACATCCTTGGAATGCTATTTTTGGAGCCGTCTGAAAGGGAATAAACAATATCAAGGAGTGGTAACGGCTTCTGCCGCTATGACGCTCACTCTGGGTAACGTGGGTAAAGAGTTCTTTAAGCTGCCGCTTAAATATAGAATCGTGGCAGTAAACGATACCTCCTTATAATTGTATCTGCCGGAGTTGTTTGAAGGTGACGAGAGATTATGAATTGTATTTGACCCAGCCACGTGGAACCCTAGAGAAGCCATTTGCTCAAGTGAAAGTTTAGAATTAATGGGGAGTTTTCGTGGCACCGCTTCATGGTCAGCAGGAACAGAATTAATAAATTCTTTGCTGCAATCGAATTAAATATTGAATGCCTTATATTTGCTATAAGAGATGTGGGAGCAAGGGAGTTCAATTGAAGGAAGCGTGGACGATTCTCCTTGGAAGTGTGAGCTTTTGGGAGCAGCTTAATATGATAAGCCAACAAGCCGAAAGATAAAGACTTTTAAGGGATGTGTTGAGAAATTAGGAAATCCACCCTCTAAAAAGAAATAATATTCCCGAGCATCTACTGCATAATACAGGGAATATCACAGAAGCCAACCATTCTTAGAGTTTAAGCATCAGTCTTTCGATTTACTTCCATTTTATTTTCCACGAATGCAGGTATTGCTGGGTATATTGTAAGGATTGCCAATAAGCTCTTAATCTATATCAATTTTCTTCACAAGGGGATGCTGCTTTTGCAACTATCAAAGAAACCAATGCATACTTTCGTACATCCAACCTTGAATTCTCTAGATTTTCTAGCCATGGAGAGCAAGCAATTTTTATATCATGATGAAGTTATTTTTCAGAAAATAGCAAAAGCTAAAGCGAATAAGGAACAGTTGAACAAAAAGAATTGGAAATTACTAGCACACGAGCAAGAAGAAAAATAGCTGATAGAAAAAGTAAAACGGCAGAGAAGAAGAGAAAGAGCAGATAGAGAATAAAAAAAAAATAGCTATAAAGTGAAAATCAGCAGCTACAGGAAACAAATTAGGACATTAAAGCCTCAAAGGACAAGAACACATTTTTATCTTATATGTGGACTTAATAGAAGATTGCTGTAAATAAATGGAAAGAAAACTACCAAATCATAACTAAGTTGAAGATAAAAGATAAGGCATTGACTTGACTTCAACAACATTATATGCCAAAAGATCATCATATTAACAGAGTGTAACTCTCAAAGCAATGATCTTAATGACAAATTATATGAGACTAATGGAGCAGTGAAGTACTTTAAAGAAGCATATATCAATAGTGGCTCTAATGGTTGAAGTTGTTGACTTGTCAAGTCCGCTCAGGCTGAGGGAAGTCCTGATAAAAGAAGTGTACGAGCTGACGACTTTGAAGTCAAAAGGCTGATGATGAGTTTATCTGCAGATAATTTGCCAAAGTAAAGAGCTTTAATAACAGAACTGATTCTGTGGTGCTTGAAACTGTTAAGTGCCCTCAGTCTGAAGGATGTCTACATTAATAAAGTGTCTGCTGACTTGTACTCGAATGAGGAAGGAAGGTTTATAGAGAAAATTTTAGAAGATTGTAAGAATACTTGATTAGTGATGAGGACCAGGAGGTTAGAATAACTTCCACTAAGAATCTCACTCTGAATGTAATAGTAACTCCAATTGGATCTCACATTCCAAGTGTGGTCAAGAAAGAGCAAGTACATCCTGAAGTGATTGAGGATCTAGAGGATTGGGTTGCAAGAATCAAGGCTTGGTAAAAATGAATCTAGACACGTCTGAAGGTAGTTAGGAGAGGACTCCAAGAGATGAGACGAGATTAGAGCTATCCAAATAATAGTCTGGGAAGCAAAATTGCACAGGAGCTGAGAATTTTCATGTGATGGAGGGAATTCTTATTCGGAATTATCAAACAAGCCCAGGAAACTCCTGTTATCCTTTTGAGTAGTTCAAAGTTTTAAAATTTCAGTTGGTAGCATGGCAACTGAAGAGAGAAAAGGGTTGGTCACATTACTCTGTGTAGTAAGCTCAACAGCTTATGTCAGTCAAGGAATGATGCTTTGGACGTATTGGGAAGAATAGAAGAGTGTTTGATCCTTGTTGAGCAAGTCACCCCTTGCACTGAGTTATCTCCTCTAGATGGAGGACAACTTACCTTGGAACTAGAAGTTATCCTAGACACCGGAGAAAGAAAATTGAGGAATTGGATGATTACTGAAAATTGAGGAATAATTACCTAGTCTTTAATCAAAGGGAAAGGACTCCCTAAAGAAGATGCTACATGGGAAAGGGAAGGAACTATTAGGGCATTCAAAGATAAACGAATTCAAGAAGGGTGAGACATAATGGCCCTTGACTAGAAGAAAGGAAAAAATATTGTATGTAATATCTTTAAAATAAGTTAACAAGGCAGTGTTCTTGCACATGAGCATTCCATGAAAATAATTTGCATAAGGATGGATATACTCAAATAGGGTATCCATAAGACCTAGATAGAGCCAAGGTTCTTTCAAAGATCTTAAAGATGGATACACCAAAATAGGGTGTCCATAAGGCCCGAGAAGTGAAAGGATCGCTTTCGGGATTCAGGCTGGGTATTTTTAAGAAGAAAAAAAAAGGGGGTACCCAGAAGGCCTGGGGAGAGATTAAGAGTAACAAGGTTACAATCTTTTCGCAGGATTATAAGGCTGGATACACTTGAGAAATCAGGTATCTAGAAGGCCTGGAAGAGATGTTAGAATCTTTTCCAGGATTCTAAGGCTGGGTACACTTAAAAGTAAGGTATCTAGAAGGCCTGGAAGAGGTGTCACCATCTTTTCCAGCATTACAAGGTTGGATACACTTAGAAATAAGGTATCCAAAAGGCCTGGGAAGAGGTGTTACAACCTTTTCCTAGGATTCTAAGGTTGGGTACCCTTAAACAAGGTATCCAGAAGGCCTAGGAAGAGGTGTTAGAACCTTTTCCTAGGATTCTAAGGTTGGGTACCCTTAAACAAGGTATCCAAAAGGCCTAGGAAGAGGTATTACAACCTTTTCTTAGGATTCTAAGGCTGGATGCTCTTAAATAAGGTATCCAAAAGGCCTGGGGAGAGGTGTTACAACCTTTTCTTAGGATTCTAAGGCTGGATGCCCTTAAATAAGGTATCCAGAAGGCTTGGGGAGGTGTTACAACTTTTTCTTAGGATTCTAAGGTTGGATAGCCTTAAACAAGGTATCTAGAAGGCGTAGAAAGAGGTGTTACAACCTTTTCCTAGGATTCTAAGGCTGGATGCCCTTAAATAAGGTATCCAAAAGGCTTGGGAGGAGATGTTTGTAATGTCCCCTTCTCAATTGTGATCAATTCAGTTGACCGTTAGCCTATTCCGGAGACCCGTAGGCTACTTAGAGGGTGAAATTAGGGTTTCTTGTTTTGAGGAGGTTGTTGCTTGAAGTTTGGTGATTGGACTGCAGATTCTTTTTGGGTTTTCAGAGAGCTTCGCAGTGGTATAGCTTTCATGGTGTTCTGAGCAACTTTCTGAATTTACTAATTTTAGTAAATTCTATTTTTGGCAGTGGTCCAGTTGGCTTCAGTACAGTTGGCTCCTCTCTGCAGTCAGTTCAGTTGGTTTGGTTGTTTTTGGCCTTTGGATGCATTTTTTGGAGGGATAAGTTAATTTAATTTAAATAATGTTTTATTTTAATGTTATGTTTTCTCATTGACCTCTTGGCCTAGCTCTATCACTTTAAGTTGTTTTAAAACGGGGACTTCTAGGGTGAATGCCTCATCAGGAGGTAATTAAATATTTCTAAGGCCAATTTTATGAGGAAGTTTAAGGGGGACGCCATCTTCAAGGAGCTTATTATTTTTACTAAAGGAAAATATTACCTCATGAAATGGGACGCCTATCTTTGGAGGGAAATGAAGTCAATTCAAAATTGAAAAATGGGCGCACTTTCTAGAAGCTTCTAGAGATGCTTTTGTTGAGTTTATAAAAGGAGGCCTTCTCTCTTTAGTTGGGATCTCTTGTCTACCATACCGTTATGCTGCTGGATTGTTCAGGCAAAGCTTCGAGGAAAGCATACCTCCTAGCACTTGGCTCACCTTTTTGCTTGAAAGATAGCAACTAGTTGGGTGTTAGTTTATAGTTGAGTTGTTTTGTAGTGGGATTTTACATTGTAGTGGTTATTTTGCATTTGTAGTTCAGTTTCAAGCATGCTAATGAAGTTTTTAGAGTTGCTGGTTGTGTATTGCTGAATGTAGTTTTTATTCATATCTCTTGAAAATAAAATAATATTGTTTTGGGCATTGCATCTATCCATTTTTCTATGTGGGGTGACCAATTGAGCAAATTTGCAGACTTTTTTATGAAGTCTTTGATTTTTCCAAGGCAAATCGCCCTTACTTGAGGGCCGTACCATCTGGAGGAGTCTTGGAATTCGTGCAAGAAAAATAGGTGGCTGTAAGCTGAGGTTTATTCATTGGGAATTGGGCGCCTTCATCTCAAGAGTCTTTTGCACTCATTCTTAGGTCATTTGGTTGAGTTAGGAGCATTCTGTGAGCATTTCAGTGAATTCTAGGGCTGCTGGTCTGTCATATCAGAATTAAGAAAATCATCATTTGGGCTGGGATTGAGTACTGGAGGTCATATTAAGCATTTGAGCCTTAGTCTTTACTATTGCAGCTTGTTATGTTTCACTAATGTAGTATACTTGCAGGATATTATCTTTATTGTAAGGCTGTTCAGTAGTACTGTCAGCCAATGTTATTATCTTGCTAAGTCATTGTACTTTCTAGTTGCAAAACTCATGGACCCTCTGACCATATGCTCGCCACTCCTTGGCGCATTTCTTGGTTAGAGTTACTTTCCAGTCAAGTAGCTCATAGGGATCCTCTGACCATATGCTCGCCACTCCTCGACGCATTTCTTGGTTAGAGTTACTTTCAGCTTAGCATGCATAAGATCCTTTGACCATATGCTCGTCTCTCCTAGACGCATTTCTTGGTTAGAGTTCCTTTCAGTTTAGCATTGCATCAGATCCTCTGACCATATGCTTGCTCGTCTTGGGCACATTCTTGGTTAGAGTTACTTCCGCATCGTTTGGGTTTTGAAGCTAACCTTAATGGGTGCGTGTTGCATTGTATTTACAATTGAAAAACAAAAAAAATTGGTCCGGTTCATTACAATGTTACAATATTTTCCTAGGATTTAAGGCTGGTTACACTCCATAGGGAGGTATCCATAAGGCCTGGAAAGAGATTAGATGTAATAGATGTTACAATCTTTTTCCAAGATGAAGACCACTGCACCAACAAAGAAAATCAAGAGATTAAGGAAGAAAAGAGTTATAAGGGAATTTCTTGAGGACAAGCAAATTCAAGAGGGGGAGACTTGTAATGTCCCCATTATGAGGAAAGTATTTCAATAACAAGCTTAGCATATTTGTATTTTTGAATAGATATAATGTATACCTACATATATATATATATCTATATATATAGGTGTAGTAATATATAAATAAAAGATATAATACTAATCAATCTGTCCATACAACTGATCAAGAAGTTAATACGAATGGTTAAGGATAATCCGTAGTGAAGGATCGGATGCATGCCATGTGGAAGGACACATCCTTAGAAGAATTGCGCCTATATCAAGACAAAGGCAATGATGAGAGAAGGAATTAGAAAAGAAAGGAATAAATAGGAAGCAACATGAGAATCCAATAATTAGCAATCAAGGTAACAAATAACCACTAGAAGAAGCAATCAAGGGACCCGAACCCTGCACTTAGGATTGATGACTATTGGACAGAAGGCTAGCTTTCACACATGAGGATAACACTCAGCCAACAAATCGCATCCAAGAAGACACGTGAGAGGAAGGCAGGCATTACACAAGTCAAAGGCGTCAGACATGACCATATAATCACAAACAATAACAGAAGATAAACCAATGACTAAGTAAAGCTTCTAAAGGTGGCGATTCAGAAATGACTATCAGACCCCAACTGTCATTATCAGAATTCACCAACAACGCCTAGATATCATAGACAAAGAAAGTTATTTGTTTGCTTTAGACTCTCCAATATAAATTTATATTTCTGAACCCTCTAATCAGATTGGTATTTTACTGTTGAGACTTATTTTATATTCATGAATCAGAAAGTTGGAAGTGAAATTATCCAAAAAATTAAGGGAACATCTCACGCCCAAGGTTTTGGAGCCTTAAATGCAGTCTTTTTGGTGATCTTAGTTATTTATCCTGTCTGTGATGCTTCTAGCTTTCCGTTGCATACCTTAGCCCGGTCAAAGGATTTGTCAGCAGCGTGCAATCGAAGATTAAGTGTGGATTTAGCCAATTTGGAAAATGGCAAAGTCTGGGAACAAAAGCGCCCCTGGAGGCCAGGGTTGCCCATGATTTTAACCTAGCAGATGATGATTTTTGAAAAGATGCTCTATAAGAGCTCTTGTGTAGAATGGAGCCAGCTGCCCAATGAGCCTGTCAGTCAGTTCCAAAGTTTTGCCGAACGCTGGAGAGCGTGAGATGAAGGGAGGTCAAAATTACCTTCAAAATGATGAAAATGCATTGAAAAATTGACTGTCTGAAGCCAAAAGCGCCCCTGGAGGCCAGGGGCGCTCTTAATTTTGAAGCCTCAGATCTCA
>VDFB02140022.1:28101-65213 GCA_007258455.2 Sequoia sempervirens | reverse complement strand
AGGGAAAGTGGGAGAGAGAGAGAATGGTGATTTAGAGAGGAGGGGGTGAGAGGTAGGGATAGAGATAATGGTGAGATAGAGAGGAGATAGTGAGAGAGAAAGAGGGGGATGGAGAGACAAAGAGAGAGGTAGGTAGAGGAAGGGAGAAGAGAGATAGAGAGTAGAGAGGGAAAAAGATAGGGAAGGAGACATAGGTGAGATAGAGAGGGATGGAGAGAGAGTGATGGAGGAGGAGGTAGGTATAGAGAGGAAATAGAGAGGAAAGATAGAGAGTAGAGAGGGGAGGGAGGGAGGGATAGGTAGGGAGGGAGATAATGGTGTGTGTGTGAGTGAGAGAGAGAGAATGGTGAGATAGAGAAAAGGAGAAATTGAGAGAGAGAGGGGAGAGGTGGAGAGGGACAATAGTGTGAGAGATTGGGAGGAGAGACAAAAATAAGGGGAGGGAGGGTGAGGTTGAGAGAAGGATGGAGAGGAGAGATAGAGAGAAGTAGAGAGGGAAGGAGTGATGGAGGGAGTGTTAGGGAGGGAGGTAGAGGTTTGTGTGAGAGAGAGAGAGATATAGAGAGAGTGGTGAGAGGGAGGGAGAGAGAATTATGAGATAGAGAGGAGAGAGTTAGAGAAAAAGAGAGGGAAGAGAGGGATAGAGTGTGAGAGAGAGATGTAGGTAGAGGGAGGAACAAGAGAGATAGAGAGTAGAGAGGGAAAGAGGTAGGGAAGGAGACATAGGTGAGATACAAAGTGATGGAGGGAGAGGTAGGTAAAGAGAGAGAGAGGGGAGATAAAGATAAGTAGAGAGGGAAGGAGATGTAGATAGAGAAGAGAGAGAGAAGTAGAGAGGGGAAGGAGGGAGGTAGATGTAGGGAGGACATAGAGGGGTGTGTGTGAGAGAGAGATGGGATAGAGGGATGAAGGGAGAGATAGAGGGAGTGGAGAGATAGAGAGTAGAGAGGAGAGAGTGAGAGAGAAAGATGATACAAATTGATGACTACTAAAATTTGACCTCCTAATTACTAAAATTTGAATTGCTGATTACTAAAATTTGACTAAGTTTGAAATTTTTAAGATCCTCCAAAAACTAGAATTTGCATTATAACTCCTAGAGATCTGAAACCACTCTCAAACATCCTGAAACTATATACATGAAATATAACTTAAAGAATAAGAAATTAAATGTCCATATGTAAATTTCAACTTATACTTAAATGTTTATTTCATGTACATAGTTTTGCTAGTAGAGAAAGAGAAAATGAAAGAGTTTAGAAAAATACATTCCAAAAGTTATTGCAAAAAGAAAGAGTTCACAAGTTTATTCATTGCAAAATTCAAGCCATTTGGAGAGTGCCAAATTTGGTGAGCGAAAAATTTGGCACTCGCTAAATAGGCTCGGTATTAACAAGCCTATTTGGTGAGCACAAAATTTGGCATGTGCAATATGGCCTATTACGATTTTTTTTGCAATTTGGAACCAAAATTGTGTCACAAATCCATGCACTTACCCTTAGAAAAGGTTAAAGAACAGATTGATAGAGGTTTGAAGTTGAAAGGTGGCTTTGAAATACTTGATGGGTTGATTAAATAAAAAAATCCTTCAAAATAAAAATCTAGCCTAGGTTTTGAAAAAGGAAAGAGTCCTACTACTAGTGCATTTGAAAATTTATATGATAAGTTTAAAGTTGAAGAATTTTCGTGGTACTAAGAATGAAAATTCTAACAAAATCACTATTGAGATGAAGAAAGCTGATGGAGAAAAGAAGCCTCTAGAAGACAAGAATAATAACAAGTCTATCCTTGAAAACTTGGAGAAGAAGTAGAAAATCAAGGGAGCTAATGTAGACGGTTTCACTAGGGTGAGAGATTTGAAGGAGTCAAAGCAAAGAAGACCTCCTCATCCTACACAAAAATGTGCCATGAATAGGTACACATCATATTTCTATGGTTATTTCTACACTTCTAATCAATTTGGTCATAGGGATAACGAATGCAAAGTTGTACCTACAAGGAGAATAAATTTTGTAATTAGAAATCCATTTTCTCCTTTGGTATATATAAATGTAATATGCTATAATTGCAATAATTTTGGTCACATAGTTAGGCAATGTAGAAAAAATCTTGTAAGACCAAAATTACAGAGTAAAAAGAAAAGCACGCCCCCTAGAGCAAACAAAGGTTCACAAGTCCCTGAAAAGAAGGAAGATAAGGTAGAAAATAAACCCAAGAAAGTGTGAAAAGAGAAAGAGAAAAAGTCTACACAATCTATGGTAGCTCAAAATAAACTCCATGTTAAAAAGTAGAATTTATGGGTAATATATAGTGGCTGCTCTAAGCACATGATTGGTGATAAGAGAAAATTTATCAAACTCAAAAAATGCAAGGAAGGATCTGTGAGTTTGGGAGATAACTTTGCAGTAAAAATTTATGGTAAAGGAACTCTAAGCATAGATGAAAAATTTCCTACATGTGATGTCCTTTATGTTGAAGAATTAAAACATAATCTGCTAAGTGTCAGCCAAATGTGTGAAAATGGATAGAAATTTTCATTCAATGTTAAAGGATATAAGATAAGGAAATCAAGAAGACTAGTTGTTGAAGGGAAAAGGAATGAAAGCAACCTTTATAATCTTAGTGAAGTGAATGGTCAAAGCTGTCTGATAAGACAAGTTTATGAGATTTGGTTGTGGCATAGGAGAATGGTCCATGTAAATTTTGATAATTTGGTAAAAGAAAGTTCAAAAAGACTTGTAAGGCACATGCCAAAGATTAAAAAACTTGCAAACATCACTTGCAAGGACTGTCAACAAGGAAAGAAAACAAGCATTAGATTTCAAACAAAAGAGTATGTAACTACAAAGCCCTTGGAGTTAGTACATATTGATCTTTGTGGCCCCACAAGGACAAAATGATTAAAGGTAGAAAGGTACTTCATGTTACTAATATATGACTATTCAAGAATGATATGGGTGACCTTTTTGAAGGATAAGTCATAGGCATTTGAAAGTTTCAAAATATTTAGAGTTATGGTTGAGAAGGAGATTGGTAGAAGGATAAAATGCTTAGGATTTGATAGAGGTGGAGAATTCACATCAAAATACACTTCCTACTCTACAACAAGGACTCCATAGAAAAATGGAGTAGTTGAAAGAAAGAAAATGATAGTTAAAGAGATGGCGAAAAGCTTAACGAGGCCAAGTTACCTAATGTTTACTAGAGAAAACTAGCACATACAACAATATACACCCTGAATAGAGTAAAATTAAGGGTGAAAAATAAAAAAAATCCCTATGAATTGTGGTATGGAAAACTTGCATCTGTTAAGTACTTCAAAGTGTTTGGTAGCAAATGCTATATGAGGAGAGAAGAAGACAATTTGGAAAGCTTTGACTGAAGGTATGATGAAGGAATATTTCTTGGATATTCCACCCAAAGAAAAGCCTACAAATGCTACAACAGAAGGCTAAACAAAATTGTAGAGAGTATCAATTTCAAGGTTGATGAAGATTTGAAACATATTAAACCTGAAAGAGATATGTATAAAGTTGAATTAGAATCTAGAGAGGAAGTTGCTGATGATGATCCTAAAGAAGAGATTGAAAATTCACTTGCAAGATATGTTCAAAAGGATCATACTACAAAATAGATTATCGAAAATATAGATGAAGGATTCCAGACAAGGAGAAGAGCTGCAAAGAACAAAGAGAAACTAAATTTTGCTCTCATGTCTCAAATAAAACCCAAGAGCTATGTTGAGGCCATCAAGGATGAGAGTGAGATAAAAGCAATGGAAGAACTGAGCCAAATTGAGAAGAATAAAAATTGGAAACTAGTTCCAAGACCCCCAAGCAAGAATGTGATAGGTACTAAATGGGTCTTTAGAAACAAGCTCAATGAGGATGGAGCTATTGTAAGAAATAAGGAAAGATTGGTGTGTAAAGGGTATGCAAAAGTTGAAGGTATATATTTTGAAGAAACATTTGCTCTTGTTGCTAGATTTGAAGCCATAAGAATGTTTCTAGCATTCTCTATTTACAAAGGATTCAAAGTCAATCAAATGGATGTCAAGTCTACTTTCTTAAATGGAAACCTAGAAGAGGAAGTCTACATAGAACAACCTAAATTTTTTCAACAATTAGGACAAGAGTATGTTTGTAGACTAAAGAAAGATTTATATGGTCTAAAACAAGCACCTAGAGCATGGTATTTAAGATTAGACCAGTACTTACAACAACAAAGATTCAAGAAGGGATGTACATACATCAATTTGTACTTCAAATCAAAAGGTGAGCATATGAAAGTTGTTATTATATATGTAGATGACATATTTTTTTGTGGCAAGAATGACAAAATGTGTAAAGAGTTTGTTGTCCAAATGCAAAATGAATTTGAAATGTTAATGCTTGGAGAAATCTCTTTCTTCCTTGGTCTATAGATAATAAAAACTGATGAAGGGATATTTATATCTCAAATCGTGTATGCTAAGGAAATGCTCAAGAAATTTGGGATGGAAGATAGCAAACTAGTTGGTACCCCCATGATAACTGGGTGTAAGTTGAGAAATACAAATGAGTCCCTAATGCAAATCAAACCATGCATAGATCAATGATATGTAGCTTATTATACCTAACTACATAAAGAACAAATATCATGCAAGTAGTATGTATTGTTGCATTATTTCAAGCTTCTCCTAAAGAGTTTCATGTCAATGAAATGAAAAGAATATTTAGATATATCAAGAGTACTATTGACTATGGACTGTGGTATCCCAAAGGTGTAGATTTCACTTTGATACCATATACAAATGCTTATTGGGAAGGAAGTGTGGATGACATAAGAAGCACAAGTGGTGGTACTTTCTTCCTTGGAAACAAACTTGTTTCATTTTTGAGCAAGAAGCAAGAGTCAGTTACTCTTTCAACAACTGAAGTAGAGTATGTGGCAGCAGTAGCATATTATACTCAAGTGTTGTGGATGAAGAAAACACTCAAAGACATCAAGGTAGAGTAAAAATAACCTATCTATATTCTTTGTGACAATTCAAGTGCTATAAATATATCAAAGAATCCAGTGATGCATTCTAGAACCAAGCATATATCAATCAAGTATCACTTCCTAAGAGAAAAGGTAGCAGATCAAGAAGTCAGTATGGAATATGTACCAATCAAGGAATCATTTGCTGACATATTCAACAAGCCTCTTCCCAAAGAGAAATTTGAGTATTTGAGACATAAATTGGGAGTGGCTACTTCTACCTCACATCACTAATTATTAGTGATAGGGCATTGATCTAGAGGAGAACCACATAAATTTTATTTATCCCTAGAAGAAGAGAGAAGTCAAGTTAGGTATGATTAGTTTTATAAATTTCTAACAACTTGATGCTTGCAAATTTTTTTGGACACATTATTTCTCTTTGCATAGTATGTCAAAGGGGGAGAACATCAGTAGCAGCAAGATGTCTAGATAATGTCCCTTTTCTATTGATGTCAAATAGGGAGAATAGTTCCAAATGCTCTTTGTTTATGAAAGGGGAGATATGCTTAAGGGGGGGAATGGTTGCTTGTGCAGAACAATCTATGCTAATGAATGAGAAGAGCATTCATTTATATAGAGTCATCAATAAATGCAAAGAATGTAGTTTTTCCATCAATGAAAAAGGGGGAGATTGTTGGCAATATGTTTGTCATTGATGTCAAAAGGATATTTGAGTGATATAAAATTGGGAGATTTTTGATTGATGTCAAAAAATGAATATTAGTGACAGTTTAAATATCATTGATGATAGTGGATCTGTGTTAGGTTGGTTGGTGAAGTATGATGGAGGGAAGATAATATTTTGCAATTGTTCCATAGTTGCTCAAAATGTTGCAATGTTATGAAGTTATAAAGGTTATTTCTGGTGGTTTGCAGATAAAACTAATGGAAGATATGATATGGGTTTTTCAAGCTCATTCCAATGTAGTGATCCACATGATCATATGTTAAATATGGAGCTCAAATCAAAATTATTTATGGTCTATGGTTATATTAGGGTTTAGCAGGAAAAACCCTAGGTGTTTAGGACCATCGTGTTCATAGAGTTTCCATTTTGATGTTGCCTAGATACCAACTATAGGTTGCTTAAGTTGTAACTTAAGCTCTTCAAGCCATTGTGCAACTGGCCCCTTCTCCCTAGAAATTACCAACTCTGTGGAGTACTAAAGTTTCCTAAGTCTGACAATTTATATTTTGTTCAAGACAAGTTAATGATGCACATCAAAGCTTATAGATTGGATGACTACCATAGATTTTTGTGCATCACAGTTTTTTCTTCATAAGTGCATAGGAAAATTATGATATATGATATGAGATTAGAGGAAGATCAACATTTGAGGTTAAGCATTTAACGATCATGCAACTCTCGTGTGCTCACACTGCTCAAAAGATGGTGCCAACAATTATCCACATAAGCATGGAAATGCGACACCTATCCTGGTAGGACAAAGATTAAGGGACTCTACTCTAGAAGATCAACTGTTAGCACTATATCTTGGTGAAATTAATGGCGATCATTGTATTGCAATTTCAGATGACTCTGACAAGGGTAAAGGTGCAATATGCAAAATGCTACCAAGTGGTAGAATATGATTGCATCACCAAGGTTCTTCACATAAAAAATGTTAATTGATAAGAAAAAATTAAAATGCGTTAGGATTATGGCTTGTGATGAAGATATAATGATGGATGATGAAGATTGAGATCAAATGATGTTCTCTATTTCATAGAAGGATTGATAGGCTTGAGTTTCAAAACATTGATGGAGTGGATTGTTGACACATGTCCAGGTCAATAGGTGGCAAACAATGATTGCATCACAAAATATCTTTGCATCACATTTTTGTTCATTCCAGTGCAAAAAAAGTTGCACTGAGAAAAAGCAAAGCGATGGTAATGAATGGCATGGGTTTAAAGAGAATCTGATCTAATAGATTTGTTTTAAAGTTGAGATTTTAAATAATAATCATCATATCATGACGTGAAACAAAAATATCAACAACTAGAATTTAAAGTTGCATTCTTCCAATGGCTATGTAGTAAAGTGCAATGCAAATAGTGGAAATAGCTATAAAATGACACAAGGAATGGAATTAATTGCTAAAACCACTCTAACTATATTTTTAATTTTAGTGATTGAGAGGTATGGTCGGTGACATCAAAGAAGAGTCAACTACAAAATTAGATTCAGTTCAATCATGCTAGAAAAGGAATTTAATGCAAATCAAATCTAGGGTTCAATATATGCTAAAAATAAAAAATTCAGTGAATTAGGTCGATGGTGCATGGCTTGAGGAAGAGAAGTCTTGTCGGTGAAGAAAATGTGTAAAAATTTTAGTACATGGTATTTTGTTGTAGAACAAATGAGCGAATGCTGAGAGAAGAAGACCTAGATTGAATTATAGAGAACATCATTTAGGGTATGCATTTAGAATAATAGAGGCGTGAAATAGATCATAGAAGGGGGAGAAGAGAAAGCAGAGTAATGTGTTGCTAAGTTGCAACAACAGTAGAGAGAGCGTGCTTGCATAAAAGAAAAGTAGAGTTTGACTTTGAGTAGTTGTAAAATAAGTCTATAACATAGAATTGGATTCATTTGAATTAGTTGTAGTATGAATTTTTTGCTCCATATATTTTCATTGTAATTCTGTTTGGTTGGTGCCATTAGAAAACTAAGTTGGTGCTTAGATTAGGGAGTAGTTGCTTCCTTTGGTGCTCTTAAATTAGGGGATTGGTGTCTCCTTAGGGTTGGTGCCCTTAAACATCGTAAACAGTGAGGTTTCATTGTGAGGCTAGATTAGGATAGTAGATCTTAACAACTATTCTCACCATGGTTTTTCCCATATTGGTTTTTCCATGTATATCTGGTTTTATGTGCTTGTGTATGTTTGTTTATCTCTCTACATATACTTTTATATTGGTTCAAAATTATTAAAGAACTAGTTTTAATTGATCTACTGATTCACCCCCTTCTCAATAGATAGTTGTGTTCCAAAAATGCAAGGTGTAAAATACCTAATCCTAACATTATTCTAGGGTTTATTATCACTGGTAGCTTTTTAGATCTACATTTTGCTAATTTTACACTTTATTTTAGGCCTATTATTCCTTTTCCATTCTTTTTCTTCATTGATACTTCTTTCTATTAGGTTTTGGTGTGCTTAATCAAATATCCTATCTTTCACCCATCTCAATCCCCTGGTCATTTGCCTTATGGTTTACATTTTACATTATTCTCATTTAGAATTAATTTTCATACTTACAATAGATTCTACCTCATTTCTATATCATTTAATTATTATTATTATGGTTTTACATCCTTATTGTATACTCTTGTAAAATGTACACTTATTATCCCTGGGTAGATCATCATTTTCATACATGCATTTACGTGGCCCAATGTATCTATGGGTTAATTTTAGGTTAGATTAAAGGTTAGATGTTAGAAAATCAATACAAATTAAGAAACCCAAAGAAATTACAAAATACAATGAAAGCTAAAATAAAGAATGATTATACCAGCTAATCACCAAGACCTCCATGATTCACTTTTGTAACACCTTCTAACTTGCTAGCTGACGTGTTTCCCTCAGATCGAACATGCGAGCAATTTGGAAATAAAAGTTTAAGTCCTACACCAAGCTTTGAAGGATTTGATCAAAGTCTATGTTTATGCCTAAATGACTAAAATGCCTATGCCTAGATATGCCCAAAACTTAACGAAATATGACAATAAATGCAACAATTTCTTTGAAATATCTAAGTATGTCAGTGTGTAATCTAAAAATGAGAGCAAAATAGCATTTTATAGAAAATGCCATTTTGAATGGACAGATGAGATCAACTTTTGACAAAGACCTAAAATCAGAGGATGAGATTAAATCTAATAATCCCTAATCAGGGTTATCGAAAAATCCTTAAATGAGTGGTCAAGATGTCATCTGAGAGAATTGAATCGGTGGTGGAGAATAAATGAGATAATTAATTAGAAAAATAAATATTTTTAAAAATCAAGAAGATAAAGACTGCTTGATTTGCGAGATTCAAAAAATCAGGAAGATAAGAGTTGAACTGAAGATCAGATTTGGAAAATCAATAATTTTCTCAATTACTTGATTTTTGGAAGAAAGTTACCAATTTAAATTAAATCAACTCAAAATATGGATTTTGTGAGATAATAAATAATCGATTTTCAGATTATTTACTAAAATAAACTGTCAGTCAAGAATGTGAAATCATCTTAAATAATTAACTTATTTAAAATGAGAGAAATGTTAATTTTGACAATTAAATAATTAAAAATAATTATTTAATTTAGAAGATAAGATTAATAATTAAATAAATTAATAAATTCATTTAATTATGAGGATTAGTGACATATTAAATAAATAAATAAAATTTATTTATTTTAATAATCAGGAAGAAATAGAAGATAATTAAATAAATTTAGAAATTTATTTAATTTAGAGAGAAAGACTTAGACAGTGTGGCGTATTTTAATAAAATAAATAGAATTTATTTATTTAATAATCATGAAGAACAAAAGGACATGAATTAATTAAAAAATTATGAATTATTTAATTAATAGTCGAATGTGGACCAAAGACATAATTAAATGTCATAATTATGCTAGGACGAAAGTGGTAAAAATAGAGCTTGTAGGCCTAGGTCATTTTTAAGTGTCTACACTTGGCATCTATTTTAGAAAGTAAATAAAGGTAAAAAATACACTTCCTACACTAATCTATGAGAGGAGTTATGTGTAAATAAACTAAACATTTCTAGATACAAGGAAAAATACACAACAAAACAATATACTATAACATAGTGACTTAGATGGATAAAACCATTTTGAGAGGAAAAATCCACACTCCAAAGTAACTCAATGTATTATTTAGTAATCAAAGTTTACAATATACTTGCAGAGTCCAAGCCCTTGCAAGAGTATCACCTATAAAATAAATGGAGTAATTATAGTAGCATAATAGTACTTACAAAACACATTATCAAAATCTCCATCTCAAGTATTTAATAAATAGGAGAAGCTATATGTTAAACCATAAAATGACAATTAAGAAATCATGAGACAAAATAACCCAACATATGACACCCAAATCACTACTTTGAAATCCAAAAAATAAGTTCCAAGACGAGTTAATAGGTTAAAATTAACAAACTCCTTTCACCTTGTATGAGTTCAATAGAATCCATTCACCAAATTCAACACTCCATTTTGGATCCATTATACTTATTCAAATGTATCTTTTGATGCTTCATAAAACACATATCATAATTTGGTCAATAATGTAACTCCCTCTTATAGCTCTTTTACATATCATAGGCATTTTCACATTTTTAATGTGGGACGTATAATTTGTAAAGACCATAATTTTTGGTCCAAGGGGCTAATGTGTCCTATTTTTTTTAAATGTATATATCAAAGAGATATATGTACTAGGAATCTATGAAATTGATGCATAACAACTTGGAATAATTTTTTGGGCCTAATATGCCCTCTATAACCCAAAATTGTGTTTTTTACTTGTACCATGAAATTTAATTTTTTAATTCTCAAACATTAGGAGTGAAAGATTAAGAAAATTTAAAGAGTAAAATGAGTGCGAACCTTATGAACTAATTTCTAGGAGTTCATAGACCCACAAACTCACATCACCTAAAATGTTATGATCTCACTATATTCATGAATGCACACTATAAAGTGTTAAATTTATCTACCATCACCCAACCATAATTTACCATTTCATGAAACAAATGGTACTAGACACCAATATTCTTTATCATTACATGATAGGTCAAGTATTTTTCTAGAAATGTGACACTCTAACTATCATGTATAGAGCTATACTAGTTCCTTGGTTCAATCCCATTTATGAACACAATATCCTAAGTTACATGGTTTATTTACAAGAATAAGTAGATCCCATATACTTAGCTTCTATAGTGGAAAAAATGACCATAGCCTACCACTTACTCATTGAAATTATAGCACTATTGAATAAAGTGAAAATGTAACTAGTAGTGGATCTCCTAAATTGTCAATATCACCTACCTAATTTGAACTAATAAATATATAAATATCCACTAAATTTTGATCACCTATAGATTTATCATGACAAGAAATTCAATACTCAAATTTACTCCAAAATTATATAAATATCCTCTTAACTAAATTTCAATGAATTCATCCAATGTTAGGTATGAAACAACTAAGGAATCCCACAAAAAACTAGCATAAGGTACTCAAGCCATGTCCTCCATCTCACATACATGTAATTTAGTTCCTACTAAGATATAAACACATATTTTTTTGAAAGTTATAATGTTGAATCTCTCCAACATTGATTTCATGTGCTTTCTATGTCTTAACTAAATATTTATGTTCACTCTATCTCTTCTAATATCCATACCAAAAATATATCTAGAAATCCCTAAGTCATTCATCTCAAAGTGTGCTAAAATATTATACTTCAAGTCACAAGTCACATCCTTACTATTACTAAAAATAACATATCATCAACATACAATGGATTGAGGGTTTGTATAGGTAGGAATTGAGGCAATTGTTGTGGGAGGAGGAATTTGAGTTCCTCCTTGGCTTGTGACATTGCTTGTAGGTAAAGGACAACTAGTGGTTGAGGTGAGGTTTTTTCCAAAGATTTGAACTATGTTTTTCACAAGGTCAAGTCCATCTTCACTTTCAAGCATGCAGTGAATGTTGTCTATAGTGGGTATTGTGGTAGTTGAAATGTTGTCATTTTGCACTTGATGTTGTAAGTTTGCTAGGCCTTCATGAATGTGAATTATGATTTCTTGTGAGACATTATCAATCCTTGTTTCAACTTGCATCACACTAGTTGAAGGTAAAGAGTTGTTAAGGGTACTGTCCATTCCTAGTGTACTAGTATCAATACTAGGAGTGAAAGATCTAGACAAGTCCCAAGATCTAGAATGATTGTGCTATTGTGGGATGAAATTAGTCTCAAAATTTGTCTCACTACAGTATTAGCAATAGGACACCAAATAATCTTACAAGGGCTACTACATGCAAGATGAATGCAAATGCAATGTAAGCTAAGAACAATGAAATGCTTATAACAAAAAATTTGGAAACTAAAATAGAAAGACAATAATAGAAAATAGAAACTCAAAAACAGAGCTTTAAATGCCAGAAAATTAGTGCAGAATCTACAATAGGATTGATTTACCCAAGGTGGCAAATGAGTCCCAATGAGAAGTTTTTTCAAAATTTTTGGAAATTTTCAATTGAATTTTATGATTTTTATATTTTATGATCTATATCTTGGATGCAAATGCAGATTTTGTTTGATTTTCAATGAAATTAGATGCAAAAATGCAATCTATATGAGCTTTCACTAATGCAAAATTAGAAACCGTAGAATGCAGGTTAACTAATGAAAATCCTAATGCAATGTTAATGCAAGCAAGATCTAGGATGATAATGCAATCCAAGTCAGAATTATGATGTTCTAAATGCAGGTTCACCAAAATGAAAGGTACAAAATTATTTTGCTTCTTCTAGGGTCTTGGACCTAGAATGACAATCTTCACTAAATTTCACTCAAGAACAAACCCTTGAGATCTTAATGTAAAGGAGAAAGAGATCTGGTAAGAGGGTTGTTCTAGGGGTTGAATAGAAGCTAATATGGGGATCAAAACCAAGTAAGAACTTGGAAAGATAAATGAAATGTAAGATACAACACTAAACCCTAATTCAATGAAAACCTTCACTAAATGACCTAAAAATACAAATGAAACAACAAAAAAAACTACAGAAAGGAATATGTGCACACCCAAAAATCTATAGATGGCTGGATAGAGGTTTGAAACACTAGAAAATCTAATTTTAATTTTGAGTGGGACTCATTCACCAAGCTGGGCGAATCAATCCAGATTCTAGGTTTTTGTGCAGGAATAGGAATCTGCCAAATGGGTATTCGAATCTGCAAAAAAATGAATTTTGATATAAATTGAGACTCATTCACCAAAAGTGGTGAATCAACCCAATTAGGGTTTTCTAAAGCTTCAAAGTTTGATCCTTCTCTTTTCTGTCTACTCTATCTTTCCTAATTGATTTTTGGATCCAAAACCTTGATTTGCAACTTGTAGGTTTTCTCCAATGCTCTCCAATGCTTGATGACAACTTTGAAAACTTTGAATGAATTGAAAACTTTTCTCCAATCTTGCTCCTTAGGAAATTTGCAACCTAGACCTGCAAATCACACTCAAAGGAGAGGGGAAAATGTTGTTGGGTTACTGGATAGGGGTTTGCCTTGGTAAAACCCCGTTTTAGTAATCAAACCTTGAAATAGAATAAAATAGGAATGGAGAATGAAAAATGAACAAAATATGATGTTGCAACTCACCAAACCCTATCCATAATATGCTACAAACATGTGTGAGATGGCTCCAATGGATGTAGATCTTGACTCTTTCTTGAAGGTGATAGATCTTGAATTGAACACTTGCTTGAATCATGAAATCCTACATGTTACAATTGTTAGCTCCAAGACAAACATGATGCATGAAATATTTGACATGATTATTAATGCTTAAATGCTACTCTAAAATTCTTGATAATCTTCCCTTAAAGACTCTTGAATGCTCTTGTGAACTCAACTTTTCTATGAAGATGCTCATTCAACTTGCTAGGTGAAAAATTAATGAAAGAAACTTGTATTTATACTTAATTATGTAAGAATTCCCAAAATTACAACATTACAAGCTGACATCAGATACAAGAGAATAAAATCCTGCCAAAAATTTGTATTAATTTTTATTTTGGGCCAAACGAGACTCATTCGCCCAAGGTGGCGAATGAGTCCCATTAGGCATAATTTTTTGGGACCATTTTTAAAAATGATTAGAAAGGTGTGAAACTAGGTTTGGGACCAAAAAATATAGGTAGGACTCATTTTACCAAGGTTGAAAATGAGTCCCAAATCACTAAATTTGGGCCATTCAAGCCTGAAACACCTAAATTATGATTGGGTAATGATTTGTGTCAGGGTTATCCTTGAAAAGATGCAATAAATGAGGCTTGCAGATGTAAAATAGGGATAATTAAAGCATAAGAAATCCCAATAATTAATGAAAATCCTAGAAAAGTGTGAAAGTGTGTTACAACACTTCAAATAAGGAAGGATTAAGGTTAAAAAGAAGTTTATTAGGGGTAATTAATTAATTAATTAAACCTCAGAAAAGTGTGAAAGTGTGTTACAACACTTCACAACACTTTAGAAATGTACCATTAAATTCATTAGTTCACAAGGGCCCAAAACCTAATGTGAATGTGTCAACCACATACAACACTAAATCAGGGCAACATTAGGCTCAATTAAGCAAGGAGGGCCCAAACAAGTCTGAAAATGTCCTCGACGACATTTTTCGACACTACAATGACATAATAAATCACATGGTAGTATCAAGAGTCATAGAAGATGAGAGTATGTGACAACATAAGTATTAAACATGGTGCATAGGAAGACATAGCATTTACACAAGGAGAATATAGGAAATCTAACATGATTTGGAATAGGTAAACAAAAACATTACACATAGAAAAGTACAAGAGGTAAACATATGAGATATAAAAGCATAGGAGTTGAATAAAATAAAAATATAATATATGGACATGTAACATAAGAGATATGCCCAAAAATGGGGAAGTCTAATCATAAAACATAATATAGAAGGTAAAATGAGAATATAAGAAACATAATAAATATGACAAATGTAAATAAAAGGACAAAGTTTAAATACACATAGAAAATAAAAATTTAGTGCGCAATAAAATTATATAAAAGTGAATGAAATATTATGGTGGGCCAAATAATACTATTAAGTGAAAATGAAATTGGTAAAAAATAGACTTAAGTAACTTAATATAAATAATATATGGAATTATCTATAAAACATAAAATGAAGGGTTTTTTTTGTTGTGGGTTTCAGCTCTCCTGAAGATAGACACCTGATATTCTTGACTTTGGATTGTGGGTTTGGGACTCTCATCCCCTCTCCATTAGACCTTGGGTTTATTATTTTAATCCTCTAAATGAACCCTTAGATGTAATGCCTATTTGGGTAAGATTGCCTTATCTTCCCTTACTGTTTTGGTGCTCCTCCGCCTATTAGGGAATTGGTAATGCTATAGGTAGATTCTTGGGAGTGGATAAGGCTTCCAAGAATTTTACTCATACATCCTTTGCTAGGATCCTGGTGGAGGTTGATCTTTTGAAGGCTCTACCTGGTAAGGTATTTTTGTAGGTTAATGATTGGTCATGGTCTCAAATGGTGGATTATGAGGGTCTTCCATTTTGGTGTTGATGTTGTTTTGTTGTTGGTCACTTCGCCTATGACTGTTCTCGTGGCTCTCACACTATTTCCTCTTCTACTTGGTGGAAGAATTCATTCTGTGAGCACTTAACAGTACACCCTACTGCTAATTGTGCTTCTTCTGATGAAGACTCAAGGCCTCCTTCTCCTTCTATGAGAAAAAAATATTAATGATACTATTGTTTCCCCTAAAAACTCTCCTTTGTAGGGTCTTTTAGTGTCACATGAATCAGTTATGGTGGATGTTGTAGCTCTTACTATGGATACTGCGGGGTGATCTCTGGCTATGGTTGTTCCTAATGCTGTTAATACTACTTCTCCTACTGCCCCTGTTTTGGAAAATGATGCTGTAAATCCTACAATTTCAAGCTTGGTTTCAGATGCTTCACCTAAAGTATCAACTGTTCGTCTTGTTTGCTACTCTAGAGGGGAGTCTTCTCCCTCTGATCAAAATTTCTCAATTTCTATTTTTGATTCTCCTTGGACAATGGTTCATAGAAAGAAGAAGCATTCTTTTAAGAAAGTTATAGTTTCATTTAACTTTCCTTTTGAGGATTTGATTGGTTCAAGAGCTGTTCCTTGAACAATTTCTGGTAGTTTGCTATTTCTGATTGGCCCTGTGTTGGTTGTTGTTTCTCTTTGATTGGCTATGTTGGGCCAGTCTATTTTTCTATGTTGTTTGGTTCTGTTTGTTTCCATCTTGTATTGGTTAGGGCCCTTCCCTGCTTATATAATAAAAAACATTTTAGAAAAATGGATTTTATTTATCGAATACTATATTTTATTAACTTGAATTTAATTAGGTGAAAAATAAATATTTCAAAGAGGAACTACTAAAATATTTGCTAAAAAAAGTAGGTTTCATTCCATCCAACCTAATTTGAAGTAAATAATATTTTTTCATCGAACCTTGTATATAACTAAAGGAAACATGAGCATATATGATGCATAATTTTAAAATTTCTTTTGTTGTAAATACATTATTTTTAATTCATTTGTAATGCAATTTTTTAGAAAAAATAAAAGTTATTTTTCTAACCAATCTAACTTGGTCAAAAAATGTAAACTTTAAAATTATTTAAAAAAAATATAACCATTGAATTCTAGAGTTTGACACAATTTTTATATTTGAAAAATTTGATGAATATTTTGAGGGCTATTATGAGTATTTTTCAAACATAATATATATATCTATGGATATCAAGAATTCAAACATAATGTATGAAAAAATAAATTAAGTATTAAATTTATAATAATAAGGAATACATTAAAATTTTAGAATTTGGAGAGTTTCCTCTACAAACTCTTTTCATTTTATTAGATCTAGTTTTAAACAAATTTCATCTTAAAGGATAAAGTGATGGAGTTTTTTTAAGATAGTGATAAATGTATGATTTTTCAAGGCTTTTAAAAGTTTTAGGGATCCCTTTTAAATCAATCCAAGATAATACCTAGGAAATTTCAGAGGGAATCCAAATTTGAGATAGAAATATTACACCCTCATAATTCTTGCATCTTATGAATCTCAAAATTTTCCAACTAACTATGTTTCACTTTGGTCTAGATTTGTAAGTGCATACATCATCTTGTGTGTAGACCTAAACCAATGACTATTGAAATAAATTTGAAATAATGATTATTCAAATTTTCTCAACATGATATTTCGATATCTAAATTTTAGTAATGATCATCATTGTTTGAAAACACCTAGATAGTAAATCAACTAAATCATGAGGGTCAAGTTCTCCTTAGTAAGACCTCTAGTTGGACTGATTCAACTACTTTGGAATAAGGATCCAAGATAATAAACAAGCATATAATGGATCCATGGTGACATATGCTGATTCAATCCTGTAATAATGTTGCCATGATGCTCTCATAAATACTCTATGATAGATTCTCTTCAATTATTCCTTTGTTTTATTTTATTATTTCACTATATTATCTCAAATCAATGAATGACTATCTCTAAATACAACAATATGCTACAAAAATGAACACATAGATGATCTTGGCTTGTTCATAATTGCTAGTGAAAAGGCTTGCAAGGTGTTAAAATTTGACTTAATTTTTTTTTTTTTTTTTTAAGGTTTAAATCCATGATTATAAAAATGGTTGGGGTCAAGTCCAAAACCTATTGATCTCAACTAAGGTGATGACTAGGGATTGAAGGATCAAGGCCATTATTTGAGGATGTGTGATAATAACATCAATATTGGATGATTTCATGAGATAAATTCATGCAACAAAATATACCACTTATATATTCATCATTGCATTAACAAAACTAATGAAATCAGGTTAGAAAATTAAGGGAAAAGGGAATGAGTATTCAATTTTTGTTGAAGTTGATGATTGAACTCCACAACACCCAAAAACACCTGTAAGTAATTATGCTATCACAAAAGAAAGATCAAAGCAACTGATTTGGTATGCAACCAAGAGAAAATAGATTGAATCTAGAAGAGTAACTGATTTACTATGTATTAACCTGAATGGTTCTGAATTAATGATTATAATGAATGTGCAAGCTTTATAAAAGAATGAAAAAACAAACCCTAGATGAGGATTACATAGATAGTGACAAGTGTTCTAATCTCATGCAATGAGACAACTTATCCTATATTTAATTAAAACTTAATAATAAAAAAGCACTCCTAAGTTTAGATTAAGTCAAATAAAGTAATAAGGGACTTCATAATTAATTAATGAATATCAAGTGATTATCTTGATTACTCTAACACCCCCCCTTAAGATCAACTTAGGGAGTTGATCTATAAAACCCTGATGTAGAATGCAATGATGGATGCATGGATGGGTCTTAGATACAAGTCTTGATGAGCTACCCATATACAAATAAAATGAAATCTCTCATAACTAGAGAAAGGAGAAAACCACAAGGGAAAAACTCCTCTCCAAAAGAGAGAAAAAGAGATGATTGTACTAGTGAAAGAAGGATGGAAGGAGGACTCAATGTGACCCCCCAAGGATTGCTTCTATCACACAAGTACAATATATGTCCCTCCAATAAGAGAGAGAAAAAGAGGATATGAATCCACCCCATAAAGAAGTAGCTCCTATACCAATGATGAACATCTGAAAATAGAATATGATCCATTACTTGCAAACAATATTTCAACCCTTAGGAAGAAAAAAATCCACTGGTGATTGGAGAAGCCAATCCAAAAGAATGGGTGATTCTAAAATCCAAATCCAAATGATGTGTGCCTCTAAAAAGTGCTCATGTGTCTACATGTCAGAAGATGATGATATCAATCCAAGATCCTATGAAGAGTGATGTAGAAAAAGATGCAAAGGTGATGAAGATGGTGGGCCAATAGCATTGATGTGACTATGGAAAAGAGAAGATGAATGTCCTCAAAGTAATCTTGTAGATCTATAATATAGGAATCTACAAACAAGGAAATGAGATGTTTGTAATATATGAATCCCAAGTAGCTATGTCTGGAAGATGATGGATGTCCTGCTACACTAAACCAATAGAGGCCAAAGATATGGCAATGTCAAAATAATCAAGAACAACAAAAGATGATAATGCAGTATCGATATGAAGAGTGGGAACATGAAGACAAGTCTTTAAACCATCAGAATATGCAAGACCTGTGATGTCCTCAAGCTCCTCTAAAGTATCGTCATCAAAGGGTATGGAATTTGTATTTGAAAGAGGGATGAGACAATCTAAAGTAGGATCCTTTAAGTATGGAGAGATATGAAGGTCTCCATGGATCTCCCAAAGATGAGTCCAAAGTGTGTGGGGACATTCAATGTTCGATACAACACACATAGTGTCAAGATCAACAATGGAAGATATAACCTAGGCTACAATATGATCTCTGATGATGCCCCATGTTGATAAACTCCATATAAATAAGGAAAAATATCAAGCCACTAAAGATGTGTTAAGATGTCATTCTTACAAGACTCATAGTTATCCTTATCCAAGTTGATCACATAAGGATGAACAAAAAACCCATGATACTCACTCAAATGAAAAAATCAAAGATTAATAACCTCAGTATTGATAAAGCATATCAAATGATGTCATCTCACATAAAAAGATCCTTTCTAGGTGCCAAGACGTCCAAGTAATTAAGAAGAATGTGAAAACAAAAAAATGAAATAAAATGTACTTGAAGAAAATTATTTAAAAAATTCATGAATAGATTTTAAGAGCTCTGAAATACCTTTCCAATGCTGATTGAAATGCAAAAATTGGAGATATAGGCACAAAGTTATTCAAGCTCAGAAGCACAAAATAAAGATTTTACTTTGACTGAAAATAACAAGAAATAGTAGAAAAATATGATAGTGAGACTTACATTACTAAAAAGTACTTAAAACTAGCTTTTCAACGATATCTCATTTACCTGATTTTGACACTGTATGCCCAAGTTATTATGAAAATAAAAAAATTGTTATTTTACATGCAAACTAGGGTTAGGAGGGGGCTTGAGGGTCATATAGTTGATGACATCATGCTGACTTTAGCAATCCATTGGATTAAATTTGACGACTGACTAGCCGTCATAGAATATTCTCAGAATATTCCTTTTCACCAAAAAAATTGCCTTTCCAAAAAAAAAATTGGTCACTGAGAAATCTTGTGGCTATCGAAATATGCTATGGTTTGGTGGAATATTTTGTTGGCTACTGATCGACTAGATTTTTGTCGATGCTGCTAGATTTTTTTGCTAGTCGCTGCTATTTTCAAATTGGTAGGGGATCTTTTTGAGGGTGTTGATTAATAAAGTTGATGAAAGGCTTCTAAAGGCCACCACAGGCAGGATGGGCCTTGCAGGGGTGATTTGACCCGATAGCCTTTGTACAGGCCTTTGTGCCTTGCACAGAGTTTTTTCTTTTTTTTGAATTTTTCTAATTTTCAAATTTTTTATTTTTTATTTTTTTTAAATGATTTTCAAGAAAGCTTTTTTTCTTTTTTACAACTTTTTTATTGTATTTTTTTTGAAAAAACTTGAAAAATGTTTAAAAAACTAGAATTTTTTTGTAAACCTTGTACCTACGCAAAAATTTTCATAGATAGGGGTATAGATCCATAGAGCGTATGTATGAAATTCACCTTGGATCTTGTGCCCCTATTTTTTTCTTTTCTTTTTTGAAACTACACCAAAAATGATGAAATGACAAGCAATTTTAGGGTTTTTGATTATTCTGGATGCAATAGTGATGCTCGTTCTTCCCTAGGATGAGCCAATTTTCCCCTCAAGGCCTTATATCTCAGAATTTAGATAGGAAGCTAAAAATTTGGAGCTTTGATACTATGTTGAAGTTGATGATTGAACTCCACAACACTTAGAAATCACCTGCAAGTAATTATCCTCTCAAAAATAAGGATCAAAGTAATTGATTTGCTATGCAATGAAGAGAGAAATGATTGAATTAACCTGATTCACTATGTATTAACCTGAATAGTCTTGAATTAATTATTACAATGAATGTGCAAGCTTTATAAAAGCATGGAAAAACAAACCCTAGATGAGGATTGCATAGATAGTGACAAGTGTTTTGATCTCATGCAATGAGACAACTTATCCAGTATTTAATTAAAACTCAATAATAAAAATGAACTCGCAAGTTTAGCTTAAGTGAACTAAAGTAATAAGGGACTTAATAATTAATTAATGAATAATTAATTATCAAGTGATTATCCTAATCACCCCAACAATTTTCACCATTACAATTTTTGTCTTTTAATATTTAAACTAGGCGACAAATTGATGCATCACATTAAAATTATAATGGTGTTCAATTCCTTGATAGAAATAAATATGGTTATCTTTGAATAAAAAAGGAAAAACAATGACATAAATTTTATGATATTGGTGTGCATCAAATGATCTTATTTAATAATTTAAGAGAAAATTTCCAACCTTCAAAATCCCTTACCTACGAAAGAGAAAAAATGGCCATCCTTCCAAATCCACCACCCACCAATTACCATTGTGTTCGTAAGTCTCTTATTGGTAAATTCATTTAATTCACATTAGACAAATATCATATTTGAAAATTAGAAAATGGAAGGATGTGTAGGGAAAAACCTTAGGTGGTGTTAAATAAAGTCTTGTTCATCAAAATATATGAAAACAAAAATCAATTATAATTGATTAGTTGTCTAATTAAATGATAAAATAATCAAACCTATCAATTAGTGAGTTGAGATTGATAACTTCAAATAGGGAGTACATAATGATGAGTAAAAACATGTAGACATAAAATGATAATTTTTTTGGTCCTAGACATATTTGGGTATGCATGATATTCGTTATGGTTTAATTTCATCTTATTTGCATGATCATGTCTTAAGTGAAATGACCATTCTTCTTGTTAAGGTGAACGAGGGAAAATGGGGGCGATACACATTGAGATCAAATTAAATATAAAATAAAATAGTTTAAGAATAAGGTAAATTTATTTATAATAAGGGTAAACATAAAAAGATAGGTTATGCACTTTTCTCTTAAACATTTCTATTCTTATAGGTAATATGATATATGTGCTATAAAAACTATTTAAGTATGTATATGGAGGGATCCCCATACAAACCCTTAACTACAAGAATCATATTTTGGTAGTTGGAAATATATTTTTCATTTTTTATGGCTACAACTAAGTTACAGAGATATCAACATCTATGTTTTAAATAGTTGATTATAATCTATTAAGTATATATCTATGTCAAGTTTTTCCTTCAACTAAGCTACCACAACTAAATAGATCCATTCTATCAAAGTTATTTGGGGATCAAACCTAAAGAAATTTATACCTTAATGAATGCATAACACATTATCATCCTCACCTATTGAGCTATAATCACTTCAATTGAACAATCTTAATTACATTATTAGAAATGCATATAAATTCATAATAAAAAAATTATAACAAAAAGTTCAATTAATTTTGATAAAATTTAAAAACAAATTCCTCAATAAATCTACTACAGTTAAAAAACACATTTAATGTAACAAAATAAAGTGCAAGAAACATATTTACTGAAGAACATTTCGATATTTTTACTCATTTTAGTTTTATATTAAAAATCACAGTTAAACTGAACATTGGTAATTAAGGAGGTGTTCTTTCAATAACCTCTAAATACCTATTCAACAATAATTACTAATCATATGCATGGATTCGCTATACTAGCTTTTGAGATTTTTCTCTTACCATTCACATCAGGGTGAAGGATTGATGCATCACATTAAAATAGAAATGGTAGTCAATTCCTCATAGTAATAAATAGAGTTATCTTCTCATACAAAAGAAAAACAATTGACAGATGACCATTATGATTTATTGGCCTGTACTGAATTATTTAATAACAGAAAGAGAAAGAAATGGCCACCTTCCAAATGTACCGCAGGTACCAATTACCAATATGTTAATGACTCCCACATTGAATTTATCCAATTCAAAAAATCAAGCTCACATTTTACTCAATTCAAAGCTCAAACTCATCTGTACAGATAAAATGATAAAATACTTTGAACTCTGGCCATGTCTGCCTAACACCTCCCCCCCTGGTGATAAATAATCAATATAGCGAAAGCAAAAACAAAATCTAATACTCTGTATTGAATTGTTCAGAAGACTAATCTCTATCAAGAAAATCTAGCAGTGAAGAACCTTTGCACTTTGGACACCTGAGATCTTGACCAGACACCATGAAATACATCAAACATGCGTGGCACCCAACAAGCTTCATGGCAGACTCAGCTTCTTCTTCTGTACTAGCACTATGATCATTATTTTTGATACCAGATTTAACAATTTTTGAGGTAGATAAACTCATCGTAAGATCGAGTCCCCCTTCTTCTTCTTCTTCTTCAATAGAGCTGAAGTTTGAGTTCTCCTGAACTGGAAAGAACTCAGAGCTTCGTTCAATTGCTTCTTCTGAACTCAGGTAATAGACTTCTCCAGTCTGCACCACAAGAATCATACTATATTTCATTACTATAAGAATACAATGGTAGATCAATAAAATCCCCATACTGACTGCAGGACATGTATATATCATATTAACCTAAAACTCATGGCTATATAATTTAATTTACTCACCTTCAAGTCTAGATATTTCTCCCTCACTGAAGAAAGGCACTGCTCTCGACCCAATTCCATAAGATCAAGATCTATTAGTTCAGACTCACATGAAGATGAGGAAGATGGTGTATTCCTTGTACTCCTTCCCTGCAGATGAAGAGCTGTTGGATTTAACTGGTTATTGAAATATCTGGGCATAAGCTTTGAGACTTTCACCTCATCTTCACCCCATCTATATATGTTCCTGTTAACACTCTCTACATCCATTATTCATCAAAAGTTCAAGGCCCACCCGAGTAACTCTATTGGCAAGTGCAGGTGAAGCCTTAAATTCGTAAAAGATTTGGATTTGGAGGGCATGGAGGAAAATTTTGATTAGACCAACTTTTGCTTAATAAATTTGAGAGGCGTGAGCTGTTGATTTCTTTTGTGTTCAAATGTTTTGTTCCTCTCGGGTTACTTTTCATATTAACACGGAAACATTAAATGATACGCATACAGAATTAATGGAGTGTTGAATTTGAAACACCTTAATAATAGGCATGATTGTAATATCTCAACCAGACATTTAAATTTATTTCCGTGGTAGGCCAAACGTGATGGACCATCCTTCAAATTTTGAGCTCACAGCCAAAGCACGTGTAATGAAATCATTTAACAGGCTTCTCGTTTTTGTTTCCCGCGTCTTCTAATTCGGTATGACTTACGTCTCAGATTGGTTATCTTTCTTTTCTTTTCTTTCTTTCTTTCTTTTTCTTTTTTTTAGATTTGAACGATCTAGAACATTCTTATGATTTTGATTTTTTTTTTTTTGGTAATTCTATATATTTTAAATACATTTATCTAAATGATATTGATGGATAGTATATTTATTTAAAAGATGTTGATAGATAGTTTTCGTTCATATTAAATTTAGAACTTAAATTAGATAGATATTTTTTAGATATTTATGTTAATTTATCTATAATTTTAATAGATTATTGATTTCATGTCTTAAATATATAATTAATTAAATAAAATCAAATTTTATGAAAATAAGGAGTAGAGGGCCTAGCTCGATTGACTAAAGCATTCTCTTGCAAGCAAGAGCTCATGAGGTCTAGTCTCGCCTTCATCCTCGTGGTGCGAGAGGGAAGTTTACTAGGTGCACTATAGTTTATAGGAGGGGTTGAAAAAAGTTTACCAGGTGCACTGTACTGTAGTTTATAGGGGGGTTGCACCAAGGTCATCGGTCACAAGAAAAAAGTTTACCAGGTGCACTGTAGTTTATAGGGGGTTGCGCCAATGTCATTGGTCACATGAATTTTTTTTACCAGGTGCATTGTAGTTTATAGGAGGGGTTGTAGTTTATACGGGGGTTACACCAAGGTTACCAATCATGTGGAAAATGTTTACCAGGTGCAGTGTACTTTTATAGGGGGAGCTACCTGATTCCTGTAGTCTAAAAGAAAATATTTATCATTATTATCATGTTTATCTTCAACAACATGAACATGGGAATTAACAAGAGCCAACCAAAGGAACTTGCCAAAGTTTGGCCAACTAGTAATCCCAACAACAAAAAAGTGTTGGAGAAGCTAAGTGGTGGTTAGGAGGCCAAACCCATCCTTGTTTAGCATATCTCTTCTTACAAAAGGCGAACAAGCCTAAGAATGAACATCTTAATTACTACAAGCTAATCAGGTGTAGACAACACCCATGAGAGGGAGAACACCTTCTACTAGAAATAGGGGTTAGAGGGACCTTGGGAATAATATATATGACATTACCTATATGATCCAACAACACTTGGTGGTGAGAAAATTCAAGTACAACTTTATTGTCTTGCTCTTGAATCTATATAAGCACATTAGAGAAAATCATGGCTTTATAATAAAAAAGTATCTATCCTTTCAAATGTTAAAGATAATTTTCACCTTGAAACCATGTTGGATTTTGAGAGTTATTTTAATTTTTTTAAATATTAATTTGTGATAAGAGGATTTTTTATTTAAGATTTATGGGTCTAACACACCTCACTATAACCTCTTTTGAATGAGCAACCCACCACCCATGTTGGATTAAATCTAGGGGAATCAAACATGTGGCTATCAAACACATTTTCAATGGGTTGACCATTCGATCTACTCTTAAAGACTATATTGATATATTAAAAAAAAAAAGAAATAAACAATATATACATTAATTACATATATAATAGTAAACATATAGAGTAATAGTACACTAATGTTATGTGCACATACACATCATATATATATATTTTATAAGTAAATATATCTATAAAATAATGTATATATGTAAGTAATACTAATATCTAGTTATCTTTTTAAAAAGTGTATAAGATACTTTAAGAGATATCATTTTTTGATTTGCATGAAATAAATGATTTGAGAATGATATCTCTTCATTTCTTTTATATATATTTTTCAATAAAAAGTATAAATTTTACTTAAAGGAATCAAAATAACAAGAATACAAATCAACAATTTATACTTTAATGTTTATTATATTTTTCTATATTGATATTAAATTTTAGTATCTATTTAAACTATTCTAGGCACACACACAGACAATAAATAGATAAAAAAAAATATGCAAAATTATTTTATTTACTTAGAGTCATTTTATGTATATATGGCTCTAGGAAAATTCACCATCAACAATTCACGTCGGAAAATTCACCGTCAACAATTCATCATCGCTATGAATTCATGGTGTGATTTATGATAACAAAAACGAAAATATTTTTCAATATATATTTTTTTATTCTAGTAAACCAATTATACAACAATATCAGTCATCTCTATTATTGTACTATTGCAAATATACATATATTAAAAAAATGTTAATGCAATGGGATGAATTAGGTGGTGAATTGTTAGTGGTGAATTTTCCACAAGATGAATTTGTGGTGGCAGTGAATTTTCCCACAGTGAATTTGCGAAACCGTATATATATATATTGTATATGTATATGTATATGTATATACATATATGCATATGTATATGTATATGTATGTGTATGTGTATATATTGTATATATATGTGTATGTATGTATGTATGTGTATATATGTATGTATGTGTGTAGATATTATTTTATTTTATTTTTATTATTTTTTTATACTTTATGCTTATTAAAGAGATATTTCATATAGTATATTTATTTTGCTTTTATAAATTTTAATTATACTTTTTGAAAAGTTATCATTCATTATTTCCTTAATTCTTTTATTTCATTTTTATTAGTTTCATTTGTAGGTATTAATATATTTTTAAAATTTGATGACTTTTCTATTAGTTTTTGTCAATTGAAAATCCTTTCACCATTTATTGCTTTCATTTTGAAGGTTTTATTTTTAATTTCCTAAAGTTTATTATAAATTAGTATATATATTTTAAATATGTTTATTTAATGTTGTTAGAGATTAATATAATATAAATTATTTTATATACATCTAGTTAAAATCTATACAAAGATAATATAATATAATATAATTAATATAATTGTAATAGTGAAATTTGTATACTCATGTCATTTCCTATTTAGTTTTAGATTCAATTTGAGAGAATGTCTTAATAGATAAACATATTGATAAATAGTGTAATATTGTGTCAAGTTGGGTCCATTCTCTTAATTTTTTGTATATCCCTATATACATATGGGCATGTGCAAGAAGTTGGGTCCACAAAATGTTCAAGAAGTGTTTTTTTTTATTTTTAGAATTTGTCACATTTTGACTGAAAAGTTGAAGCACTTACATATTGGATCTTAAAAAAGTTTAGTAATATGAAATTTAGTATTTAGACTTTAGTTTCCAAATATGTAATTTATTTCAATACCTAGATGATACAAATTAATTTTTAATAGGCATGTATAAAAACCACTTTTTAAAAGTCACTTTTTTTTAGGACCATATCATGTGTGTGTACGGATACCATAATTTGATTTGGGTAAACCCACAAAAGTGGTTTACAATTTGAATGAGGAAGGAAAACTTGTAAAAAATGACCCCATGCCAAAATTTTTTATAACGAACCAATAGAGGGTTCGCTTGAACCAAGGTTCGCATGAAACCATTTAATGCATGTATGGACCAATCGGCCAAAAAAGAAAATGTAAACCCTTTTTGGAAGGGGGTTCGCTCGAACCCCCCTTTTCCCTAATTTTTGACCTTGTTCATAGAAAAATCAAAATTTTTGCACTTCGGAGCTTGTCTTGAAGATGAAATTGGTGGAGACTTTACCAACCCAATTGGAATCAGGTAGTCCTAGAATGAGCTATCTAAAAAATATAATTTTAATATGTTTTGGTTTTATTACGTATTTGTTTTTTTAGTTTTATTAAACAAAGGTTTTTCATCGAAAATCAAACTCTCTATTCTGCACATGTGGAAAAATAACATATTATCAATTTTTTTTCAAAAAATATGAGTGCACTAGATATTGAAGTCCTTGATCCAACAAAAAAATATTGGATTTCGATACATACAAAAAAAGTTACACATTATACGGTCGCACTATGTCTAAATTGTAATTGGTTTGACTTTGAAACTTGATTAAAGAAAAAATATTCAATAAAAAAATATCTAACCAAGTGGAAGCACTAGATATTTGAGTTAAAAATCTAAATTCGAAAGAATTATAATTTATTCTTCATGGAAAAAAAATTATACGTTATACGGTGATCACTTTTTAAAAATGTTATTTTTTGAAAAAAACTAATTTTTGAGGGAGATGGAAAAAGAAGTGCAATCTGATTCCAATTTTTTTTAAAAAATATATTTAGAATCTACAGACAAAATGTCATGAAACTCTAGTTTGCATCATCTTCAAATTCCTCACGGTTTAGCTGCTATAGGTGCTTGAAAGTGAAGATTTTGTTAAAAAAATTATTTCAGTGTCCAGTTTGGCCAAAAATTGTAAACCACTAATGTGGGATCACACACCTAAATAAAATTATTTTTTTAACTCCTTTTGGAGAAAGATGTGTAACAAATTTAAAATTGATGAGGATATTTTTTTAATATTTTTTTGAATACATTTTTTATTGGCCCTAATTGTTGCTTTTGAAAACCAACATGTACAAACTATTAGAATTAGGAGATCTACCTGAGATAAGAGACAAACACAATGAACAACAATGCATAGATTGTATTTAGTTAACCCAAATTATAATGAATACAAACCCTTGCATATATAGGAAAGGATGATGCAATCCACTTATGAGGTGGATTGATAAGTGCCCCATAATGTGGCACAAATGAGTAGACATGTGTCTTATAAGTATCAACCTTAGGAACACTTGGAGTGTGAAAACCAACAAACTCTATGACTAAGTCATCAACCTTGTGTTCCAAGTGTTGAGTGACCTTTGAGGTGAGATGGAAAGTCTTCCAACCTCAAAAGGTGTTTGCATGAGGTTTACCAAATAAGTTGGTAACCTCTAGGGGTCTAAAAGGTTGCACATTCGGTTAGACAAGATGTTGTCTAACCTCATCAACCTAAATACACTTAAGTATAGTGAATAGATTAATTATTCACACTAACAACCCCCCTTAAGTGATATACTTAGGGAGATCACAAAAGTGAAAATAGCTAGAAATGTGTTTTGGCTAAAGGCCATGTTAGATATCCATGCACAATGCATTCTCTCATAAAGTGGAGTAAAGGATAAAACCCATTGGGAACAAAACTCTAAAAAAAATGAATTAGAAGGACTTAAGACCTTTTGAAAATATGTCCCTTGATGAAGGAACATGATGATGAAGAATTTTTGAAGCATGTCGAAGTTGTAAACTTTGTCAAAGATGAACTAGTGTTTGCTGGAATCAACAAATCTCCAAGTAATGTAGATCAAGATGTGAGATACAAAACACTGTATGAGTGAACATATGAACACTACTCAACCAATGTACACAAAATTTATCAAATTTTGGGAAGTCGATAATACATTTAGTACTATGATAAGGAGTATTAGAATCTCAAAAAAATGATCCACTGAATTAATCTCCCATACAAGAGATCAAAATAGAAGGTTCATGAGCCCCCCCAAAAATAAGATTCTACTTCATTGAAAGAAGCATTAGCATAACACATCATAGTCCCCTCTTAATGCTAAGAGAATACAAGCAAAACAACTGAGAGCAAGAGTGTGAAAGGAATGTAGAGATGTAAAAGGTGTGTTCCAAGACACTCACATGAGGTGAGAAGCACAAGAATCCATGTTGTGATGGTATAACCCTCCATTATACTTTATAATTTAGTGTATGTACAAAATTTTCCTAATTATCTTCACACATTTAGTTTTATGGCACTTTATATGAGTGTGTTTGTAGACTTTTGGCCAATGAGTTCTTACAAGTTTATTGTCATGAGGTAGATTACTTGAATACACCATTAAGTTATGTCTTGCAAACCTTAATAAAAGAGAAAAAATAGAAAATTAAACCCCCTTATTCAATGAATGACCCCCTTTACCAAACTCACTGCAAAAGGAATTGACTTCCTCTTTTGCAAATTTTTAACTATGAAAAAAAATTGTTCTTTCCCCCATATACTTTCTTTTTGTTACATTCATTGAAAAAGAGAAAATTGACTACTCTTTTACAAATTTTTAACTATGGTGAAAATTGTACATCCCTCTTTTATTTGTAAAACGAAACAAAAACCCCCTAACAAAACTCATTGCAAAATAAAAAATCTCTTACAAATTTTTAAGAATGACAAAATAAAAAAAAGCTTTTCCCTTATTGTAAAACTAATAAAGAGCCGAGTAAACCTGTCGTGCTTTAGAGTGTACAACAAATCTATCATTTGTATCCTAACATAAAATATTGGTATGGATGTTATGATACTAATAACATAAAATATAGATCTAATGCCCTAATGAAGAGTCTGCGATATTTTGTGGGGACCTGTTGGAGGGGTGGAGGGTGCATTAAATGATAATCTAATTGTCATGCAGACCGGAGAATTGACCGAGAGCTAATGGAGCAAATTGGGCTGCTTAACAGAAAATCTGACCCCACACACAATCAGAGGAAAACTCCAACACGCAAAGGATGCTCAAAAGCCAATGAATTCAAAGTGCATGAAGACTGTAAATCACTTCCTCAAAGTGCATGAGTGTTTACTACAATTATTTTCAACCCCACGACAGATATTTGGCGTGGCCTCCAAATGGCTTGCGCAGCCTGCAAAAGGTGTGTGAGGCCCGCAAATAGCTTGGGGGCGAGATTTCTTTCCTGCGCAGATATAAAGACCCCAAAGAAGTCCTTAATCATGGCCTTAGATGAATGAAGTGGCCTGCCAAAAGAATGTGGGCGACTGCAATTCAAATTCCCCAACTCAGATTGCAAATGCTCAAGGCAATAATCTACCCTTCTGCAAATTGATTCATGACCTCCAAATGAGATTAATGTCACGAGAGATTAAAACGCCTTCCCACACAGTAGAGAGCCTTCAATTCCAAGGATCGATTCACCTAGGGGTGGGGTCGATTTCCAAGCTAAATACTATGAAATCATTCACATATTGGCTTGCAAACATCCCCACTTAATGTCATGTTAGAATTACGAAATCTAGGATATAAAAGTCAAGCACAATGAACAACAATATATAGATTGTATTTAGTTGACTCAAATCACAATGAGTGGCAAGGATGACACAATCCACCTATCAAGTGACCCATACTATGGCACAAATGAGTAAACAAGTGTTCTATAGGTGTCAACCTTAGGAACACTTGGAGTGTGCAAACCAATAACCTCTATGACCAAGTCATCAATCTTGTGTGCCAAGTGTTGAGTGACCTTTGAGGTGAAATGGAAAGTCTTCCAACCTCAAAAGATGTGTGCATGAGGTTTACCAAATAAGTTGGTAACCTCTAGAGGTCTAAAAGGTTGCACATTCGATTAGACAAGATGTTGTCTAACCTCATCAAACTAAGCACACTAATTTGATTTAAACTAATCATTTTTTGAATTTTTTTATTGTGTAGAGAAGTGCTTTTAGATTGATGTCATATATATATATATATATACAAAGAATTTAATAGATTAAAATTTATTAAAAAGCTTAAAAAACCTAGCATTTCAAGTTTATGGACTAATTTGATTAGAAATTAATTAAAAGAGAGAAAACATAATCCAATCATAAAAACTAAATTACATATTTGAAAACTAGACATCATGATCTATATTGGGATTTAATTTCAAAAATTAATTCTATAAAAAATCCCATCAACTATATTGCCAAAGTTAGATATTTCTCTTGACATTGCTTTAGTTTTTTAGTTGCAAGTCAAAGGCTAAGGGTTGGGTTACCAAACCTTTCCCAAGCCTAAAAACAAATCAAAAAGTGGATTGGAATTTTAATTTTGTAGATCGGGTACCCGTTTAGGAACGAGATCCCGATCTAAGGTTCAAGATCCCGTTCCTAAATGGGTACCCATTTCTATCTACATTTTTTTAGCTGAAAATTCTCTCTTCATGGAACCAAATTTTTGCACTTACACATATTCTTGTTTCATTTATTCAAATATTATATGATCTACATGTACACATATTTGGATATATTCACCCAAACTATTCATTTATTACATGTATCCATACACCTATGTAAATTTATTTGTTATGCACCTAGATCTAACCAATTGTCTACCTAGGGTCATTTCTACGCTTGTAGAAATGATCCCTTGAACTTTTAAAAGATAAATTTAAATTTTGGCTAATTGTAATTGATTATTTTCAACTCTAAGTTGATTTGATGTTACGTGCTTATATACAAAGGAGTTCAAGTGCATTCATTTTATTGTCTCTTCATATTGTATGATTTATTACATACCAATTGTACTTATGAAAGGAAACACACTATTTTACTACTTAAACATAAATATAGTCTACACAATCATCATTGTAACATTTTAAAGGTTAAAATCAGTTGTATTCAATCTTTTATTTATATCTTTAAGTGTTGATCTAGGGAAACATATCCCATAGGAACATAATGGAACCCCTCAGAGTTATTTTTAAATACCATTAGTCTTTATACATAATAAAGGAGATGTTAAAAAATCAAGACAAGCTAGGTGAGCCACACAATATAAGTACACATTGAGTAGGGTTAAATTCACACATAAAGAATGAGTTGACAACTATGGAATATATTCAAATACAAAAAATGATAATAGACACATGATATACAATAGATGCAAATTTTGATGACTTATATTTAAACAAATAATCATCATTTTTAGAGAAAAATGTGATTTGGATTCTAGAATTTTCAACATTTCAACCATTCTTTAGCCATAAAGATAAATACACTTATTATCTTAATTTATTTCCATACAATAAGACTTAATTTTACTATATATTAGACTATAGTTATCATGCACTCAAGATCTAGGTAATTTATTCTTATTTGTATGGATCATTTTGGTTTATCCTAGACTGCAATTAATTTAAAATTTTATTTTTCTCTATATGACCTAGTTTTATTTGTTAGGAAAATCATATAGGATGATCAATCCATTTCCTGCATAACCCCATGAGAGAAAAAATGCATACAAGCTTACATAATATCCATATTCAAATATCAAAGACATATCACACGATAACACAATATATAAATTGGGAAAAAACCCATAAAAGGAAAAAAACCTAAAAAACATCAACACTCAATGCATTATTTAGCAATGAAACATTACAATACAATTACAAAGTCTTCATGAACAATTTTTAAACATCAAGCCTC
Organism: Sequoia sempervirens; assembly: GCA_007258455.2. Lineage (NCBI taxonomy): Eukaryota > Viridiplantae > Streptophyta > Pinopsida > Cupressales > Cupressaceae > Sequoia > Sequoia sempervirens. The sequence goes on along the minus strand of VDFB02140022.1, from coordinate 31,982 downwards.
TCTAATGCATCCTCCATGTGTCCAAGTATCTATCCAAACATCCCATGCCATGCTTCACTTATGCACTACTAAAAAAAGACTCAATATAGTGAAAACCAAGACGATGCCACTAACAACCAATCTCAACCACTAAACATGTTCTTGCTTTATGGATTCAAGATCACAAAAATACAAAAAAGTGGTAAGGTAAAACCATGTGACTCAAAACCACGTGTTCACAAAACCATTGACCCCACATTTAATTTTTGGTACTTAGTTTCTTAATATTAAATATTTTTTCATTTGCGACCCACACATAAAATATCTAACCCAATGTTACATATAACTTTACAAGTGGTCCCAAATAAATATTTAACATGGAAAAACACATCTCCTAAGGATGCACCATAACAAATATTTAAATTTTACATAATTAAAATTAATCCAATGTTATGCGTGTTGGAAATATGATTGTCATTGATGTCAAAAGGATATATGAGTGATATCAAATTGGGTGATTGTTGATTGATCTCAAAAATTGAGAAGATTAGTGATAGTTTGAATGTCATTGATGACAATAGACTAGTCTTAGGTTTTTTGGTGAAGTATTGATGGAGAGAAGAGCATCTTTTGTAATTGTTGCGAAGTTTTTCAAAATGTTGCAATGTTGTCATGAAGTTATAGAGGCTATTTCTGATTGTTTGTAGAGAAAACTAATGAAAAATCTAATATGGGTTTTTTGAGCTCATTCCAATGGAGTGATCCACATGATGAGATGTTAAAGATGGAGCTCAAAAAAGAATTATTCACTTTGGTCATATTAGGGTTTAGTAGGAAAAACCCTAGGTGTTCAATCATGATGTTTACAAAGTTTTTATTTTGATGTTGACTAGATACTAGATGTAGAAGGCTGCTTAAGTTATAACTTAAGCTCTTTGGGTTGTTGTGCAACCGACACCTTCTCCCTAGTAATTATCGTCTCTACAGAGTACTAAAGTTTTTAAGTTCGGCGATTAATATTTTCTTCAATCTAGATAAATAGTGCACATCAAAGCTTATAAATCAGATGGCTATCATAGATGTTCTTTGCATCACACTTTTGTCTTCTTAAGTGCATAGGAAAATTGTGATATTTGATAGGAGCTCAGAGGAAGATCAATGGTTGAGGTTAATTGTTTAATGATCACACAGATCTTGCACGTTCGTGTTGCTCAGAAGGTGACAACAACAATTGTCCACGAAAGCACAAAAAATTGACACCTTTCTTGATGGGACCAGGCTTAACGTCCTTTTATCTAGAAGATCAACGGTCAAAATTATATCTTGGTTAAATCAACAATGGTCAAAATTATATCTTGGTTAAATAAAAAATGGTCATTGTATCAAGGTTCTTTGTATCGTGAATGTTAATTGATAAGCGCTAAGTAAAATACGCTAGGTTTATGGATTGTAATGAAGATATAACAATGGATGATGAAGATTGAGATCAAACGGTGTCTACTATTCCATAGAAGGATTGGTAGGTACGAGTTTCAAAACAACAATGGAGAGGATTATAGACACGTGTCTAGGTCAATAGGTCACAAATGATGATTGAATCATAGAATCTCTTTGCATCATATTTCTTTTCCTTCAAGCACAAATGAAGTTGCACTAAGCAAAAGAAATGCGATGGTAATCAATGAAGCGAGTTTAAAGAGAATTTGATCTAATGGCCATATTTTAAAGTTGTGAGTTTAAATAATAATCAATAGTCATGGTGCGAAATAGAAAGATTGATGATTAGAATTTAAAATTGCATTCTTCCAATTTGGCTAGGTGATAAAACATAGTGTGAATAGTGGAAGAAACTACAAATTGACACAAGGAATGTAATTAATTGTTGAAACCACTCCAGCTATATTTTTAATTGGTGGTTGAGAGGTATGGTTAGAGACATCAAAGCATATCCAACAACGAAATTAGATTCAGTTCAATCATACAAAAATAAGGAACTTAATGTGAATCAAATCTAGGGTTTACTATCTGCTAAAAATAGAAAATATAGTGAATTAGGTTAGTGGTGCATGGCTTGAGGAAGAGAAGTCTTGTTAGTGAGGAAAAGGTGTATTTTTTTTTAGCATATGGTATTGTACTATAGAACGAATGAGTGAATGCAAAGAGAAGAAGACCTAGAATGAATTACAAAGAATATCATCTAGGGTATGCATTCAAAATAACGGAGGTGTGAAATAAAGAAGAGAAAGGGGAGAAGAGAAGAGTAGAGTAATGTGTTGCTAAGTTGTAGCAACAATAGAGAGTGTGCTTGTAGAAAATTAAAGCATAGTTTGAGAAGTTGTAGAATAAGTCTGTAACATAGAATTGGATTCATTTGAATCAATTTTAATCTAGAGTTGTTTCTCCATATATTTTCATTCTAATTCTGATTGATTGGTTTCATCAGAAATCTGAGTTGGTGTTTAGATTAGAGAGTAGGTGCTTCCTTAGAGTTGGTGCTCTTAAATCAGGGGATTGGTGTCTCCTTAGGGTTGGTACCCTTAAAAATTATAACTAGTGAGGTTTTATTGTGAGGTTGGATTAGGACAATAGATCCTAGTGCAACTATTCCCACCGTGGTTTTTCCCATGTTGGGTTTTCCACATATATTTGGTGTTATGTGCTTGTGTATGTGTGTTTATGTCTTTGAATATACTTTTATTTTGGTTCAAAAGTATTAAAAAACTAGTTTTAATTGATCTACTAATGTACCTCCACCTGTCAGTAGATAGTTGTGTTCCAAAAATTGGTATCAGAGCCTTGGTTTCTTTGGAGAAGCTTAATCAACTCGAGTGGATCTTGGATAGTGAACACAAGATGACTATTCAGAAGGTTCCTCCTCAAATAAAGCACCTCTCTTTGATGGATCAAACTATGTGTTTTGGAGCATCATAATGGAAGAATATTTATCTTCCTTAGGGTTTGATGTATGGATGTCTGTTGTGAAAGGATATATAATCCATGATACTCCTACTGATCGGATTGATAAGAAATCATATGAGAATAATGCTAGGGAAAAGAATGCTATTATTTGTGGATTATCTAACTTAGAGTTTGTCAAAGTAATGCATTTCCAAACAACTAGTGAGATTTGGGGCAAGCTGAAGAGTATCTATGAAGTTGATGATAAGGTAAAGTAGGCCAAGACACAAACTTACAAAGGTAAATTTTAAAGTCTCAAGATGAGTGAAGAAGAGAAGATTGCTGACTACCTCCTTAGGGTAGATGAAATAGTTAATGCAATCAGAGGCCTAGGAGAAGAAGTAAAAGATACTATTATTGTCAAAAAGGTTCTAAGATCCTTACCATCCAGGTATGACTAAAAAAATTATACAATAGAAGAAGCAAGAGATCTGGATAAACTCACTGTTGATGAATTGCATGGCGCCTTCAATGCTTATGAGATGAGAATGTGAGATGCAAAAACTACCAAGAGGGAAGATGCATTCAAAGCAACCAAAAAGGAAAAGGTAGAAGCATATACATATAGATTTGAGGAGACTGATGAAGAAGAAGCAAACTTTGTCAGAAGATTGAGAAGAGGCTTTGGAAAATACAAAGGTAAGTTACCCTTTAACTACGTTAACTATGGTAAGATAAGAATTTTTTCTACTAAATGGCCCTATAATGAAAAGGATAACTCTAAGAAAGAAGAGGATAGTAAAAATAAGAAACACTACTTCCTTAAGAAAAATAAAATTTCAAAGAAAAAAAAGAGTCTGTATACACAAGAAGAAAGTGATTCATCTGATGTTAACTTGATAGTTCAAATGATGATCATGATTGTGCCTTTGTGGTTGAGGGAGATGAATTTCTATTCATGGAAAAAGACTCTGCTGACCAAGAAAATGGAGAAGTTGAAGCTC
>VDFB02140022.1:0-28001 GCA_007258455.2 Sequoia sempervirens | reverse complement strand
GTAGAGGGTTAAGGGTTAAGGGTAGAGAGAGTGAGTGAGGTATAGAGGGATAGATAGGTAGAGAGAAGTAGAGAGGGAAGGAGAGGAGGGAGAAGTAGGGATGGAGAGAGAGGGAGAGAGAGAGGTAGCTAGAGAGAGGGAGGGGAGATATAGAGAAGAAGAGAGGGAAGAAGAGATGGATGGAGAGGTAGGGATAGAGGGAGAGATAAGGATTTAGAGAGAGAGGTGAGAGAGAGAAATAGAGAGAGAGAGAGAGAGGTAAGGAGAGGGAGGGGGAGATAAAGAGAAATAGCTATGAAAGGAGATATAGAGGGATAGGTAGGGATGGAGAGAGAGGTGAGATAAAAATAGAGAGAGGTCTAGGTAGATAGAGGGAGGAGGAGATAAAGATAAGTATAGAGGGAAAGAGTGAGGGAGGAAGGGGAAGGGAGGGAGAGAGAGAGGTGAGAGAGATAAGAGAGAGGAGGGAGGGATAGGTAGGGAGAGAGAGGTGAGATAGAGAGAAAGAGAGTAGAGAGGGAAGGGGAGAGAGAGAGAAGTGAGAAAGGTGATATAGTTGTGTGATGGAGAGAGAAGTAGAGAGGTAAGGAGGAAGGTGGAGAGAATGAGAGGGAAGGAGGGGGAGAGAGAAATAGGTATAGAGGGATAGGTTAGATAGTGAGAAGTATAGAGTAAAGGTGGGTGAAAGGAAGAGAGAGAGAGAAAGGGGGGAGAAACAGAGGTGAGATCAAGAGAAGTAGGAAGGGAAGGAGAGAGAGGGGGAGATAGAGAAAATTAGAGAGGGAGGGAGGGAAGGAGAGAGAGAGAGAGGTGAGATAGAGATGACTAGAGAGGAAAGGAGAGAGAGAATGGCAAGATAGAGAGTAGAGAGGGAAGCAGAGAGTGAGAGAAAGAAGGGAGAGAGGGATAGGTAGGTATAGAGAGAGGTGATACAGAGAGTAGAGAGAGATATATAGAGATAAAAGGATAGGGAGGGGAGATAGAGAAATGTAGATATGGAAGGAGGGAGGGAGGGAGATAGATATTAGAGAGGGAAGGAGAGAGAGATGGACATGTAGAGATGTAGTTCTTGAGCTCAAGGGAGAGAGTGTCAGGTAAAGGGATGGAGATAGTGAGAGGGAGAGAGAGGTCTACAGAATAAGAGACAAAAATGAGTGAGATAGAGAGAGAAAGATGAAATTTGACCTCCTAATTACTAAAATTTGACCTCCTAATTATTAAAATTTGACATGCTAATTACTGAAATTTGACTAAGTCTATTTTTTTTTAAATCTTCTAAAAACTAGAATTTGAATTATAACTCCTACAGATCCAAAACCACTCTAAAAGATCCTACCTATATACATGAAATATAACTTAAAGTATAAGAAAGTAAATTTCCATATGTAAATGTCAACTTATACTTCAATGTTTATTTCATGTATATAGTTTCCCTGGCAGAGAAAGACAAAATCAAAGAGTTTAGATAAATGCATTCCAAAAGTCATGAATTACATTTGGCACTAGCCAAATGAAGCAACCCATTTAGCATGCACCAAATAGGTTGCATTGGGAAGTACCAACCTAATGGGTTGGATTTTGTATTTGGCATCTGACTCAAAGGTTTGGACAACCCTTTCATGCAAAAGACATGATTTTCTAAAAGGGTACCACATTTCCTTATATTTTCATATGTGCTCCCTGTCTCATTTGCACGTCCTTCAATGAAAGTTTATAAGAAAACCGTGATAGCATTAACCTCTCTCTTAGCTATCTAAATATATAATTCTTTTTTCATTTTGATTTAGTTAAGGTTTTGATCCATAGCTTCTATTATAAATGCCTCCATTTTTTGTCAAAAACCAACATGTGCTAGTTTTAGGATAGATTTTTACTCGTTCATCGAAACACGAAACAAATTATTTTTTTTTAAATAGACTCCATTCTATACATGATGAAAAAAAATCAATTTTCAATTAGTTTTCCAAAAATTTAGGGGGGGGGCACGCTCAAAGCTTTTCAAGATGTGTCCACTTTGAAAATTCATAAAAAATTATATATTCATTAAAAAATTATCTGAAAGAAGGAGGATAAACTACATGGTGTTAGCTAATTTCTCACCATTGGGATTTTAGAAATTCTAAAAAAAAATTAATCAAAAAGCGGGGAGCCCTCAGGCACTATGCTATTTTTTTGATAAAAATAGGACCTGTTTTGGGTCCCCCCCTTTTTGAGATCCTTAATCTTCATTAATTTCAAAAAGAATTAGTATCTTAGAAACTAGACTCGGAGCACTTCAAATTTTGTTCTTGCTACATCTTGAAATTTTGAGCGTAACTATCTTCATTTTCTTGTACAAATCAGATTTTGCTGATTTCAGAAAAAAAAAGTGGTATCTTAAGAGCCAAAATTGTGTCACAGATCCATGCACTTACCCCTAACTCATTTCTCAAAGCCACTATTTCTACCTCCAGCTTCATGCATTCATCATATTTAGATTGTATTTCATAGTTGACTACATATTTTATTCTCTTGGATTCTTCAACTTGTATCTTTAGTCTCACCACCATTTGATCAAATTCTTCAAGATTTTTAGTTAGCTTGTCAACTTATTTTTTTGCAAACTTCTTTAGCTTTTTTTCTCCTTTCTTAAGTTATCAATCTCATCTAGAGAACAAATGAGTTCATCCTCTAGATCAACTTCTCCTTCCTCTTCTTCATCAAGAGCTTCAACTTCTCCATTTTCTTAGTCAGCAGAGTCTTTTTCCATGAATATAAATTCATCTCCCTCAACCACAAAGGCACAATCATGATCATCATTTAAACTATCAAGTTAACATCAAATGAATCACTTTCTTCTTATGTATACAGACTCTTTTTTTTCTTTGAAAATTTCTTTTTCTTAGGGAAGTAGTGTTTCTTATTTTTACTATCCTCTTCTTTCTTAGAGTTATCCTTTTAATTATAGAGCCATTTAGTAGAAATTTTTCTTATCTTACCATAGTTAAAGTAGTTAAAGGGTAACTTACCCTTGTATTTTCTAAAGCCTCTTCTCAATCTTTTGACAAAGTTTGCTTCTTCTTCATCATTCTCCTCAAATCTATATGTAGATGCTTCTACCTTTTCCGTTTTGGTTGCTTTGAATGCATCTTCTCTCTTGGTAGTTTTTGCATCACGCATTCTCATCTCATAAGCATTGAAGGTGCCATGCAATTCATCAACAGTGGGTTTATCTAGATCTCTGGCTTCCTCGATTGTATAAGTTTTTTAGTCATACCTAGATGGTAAGGATCTTAGAACCTTTTTGACAATAATAGTATCTTTTACTTCTTCTCCTAGGCCTCTGATTGCATTAACTATTTCATCTACCCTATGGAGGTAGTCAGCAATCTTCTCTTCTTCACTCATCTTGATACTTTAAAATTTACCTTTGAAAGTTTGTGTCTTGGCCTGCTTTACCTTATCATCGCCTTCATAGATACTCTTCAGCTTGCCCCAAATCTCACTAGTTGTTTGGTAATGCATTACTTTGACAAACTCTAAGTTAGATAATCCACAAAGAATAGCATTCTTTTCCCTAGCATTATTCTCATATGATTTCTTATCAATCTGATCAGTAGGAGGAGTAGCATGGATTATATATTCTTTCACAAAAGACATCCATACATCAAACCCTAAGGAAGATAAATATGCTTCCATTATGATGCTCCAAAACACATAGTTTGATCCATCAAAGAGAGATGCTTTATTTGAGGAACCTTCTGACTAGTCATCTTGTGTTCAGTATCCAAGATCCACTCGAGTTGATTAAGCTTCTCCAAAGGAATCAAGGCTCTAATACCAATTTTTGGAACACAACTATCTACTGACAGGTGGAGGTAAATCAGTAGATCAATAAAAACTAGTTTTTTAATACTTTTGAACCAAAATAAAAGTATATGCAAAGATATAAACACACATACACAAGCACATAACACCAAATATATTTGGAAAGGCCAACATGGGAAAAACCACGGTGGGAATAGTTGCACTAGGATCTACTGTCCTAATCCAAATTCACAATAAAACCTCACTAGTTACAATGTTTAAGGGTACCAACCCTAAGGAGACACCAATCCCTTGATTTAAGAGCACCAACTCTAAGGAAGCACCTACTCCCTAATCTGAACACCAACTCAATTTTCTAATGAAACCAACCAATCAGAATTAGAATGACAATATATGGAGAAACAACTCTAGATTAAAATTGATTCAAATGAGTCCAATTCTATGTTACAAACTTATTCTACAACTTCTCAAACTATGCTTTAATTTTCTACAAGCACACTCTATGTTGTTGCTACAACTTAGCAACACATTATTCTACTCTTCTCGTCTCCCCTTTCTCTTCTTTATTTCACTTCTATTATTTTGAATGCATACCCTAGATGATATTCTCTGTAATTAATCCTAGTTCTTCTTCTCTCAGCATTCACTCATTCGTTCTATAGTACAATACCATCTGCTAAAAATTTTTACACCTTTTCCTAACTAACAAGACTTCTCTTCCTCAAGCCATGCACCACTAACCTAATTCACTATATTTTCAATTTTTAGCAAATAGTAAACCCTAGATTTGATTCACATTAAATGCCTTCTTTTTATATGATTGAATTGAATCTAATTTTGTAGCTAGCTATGCTTTGATGTCACTAACCATACCTCTCAATCACCAATTAAAAATATAGTTAGAGTGGTTTCAACAATTAATTACATTCCCTGTGTCAATTTGTAGCTTCTTCCACTATTCACACTATGTTAAAAATTATCACCTAGCCGAATAGGAAGAATACAATTTTAAATTCTAATCGTCGATATTTTTGTTTCGCATCATGACTATTGATTATCATTTAAATTCTCAACTTTAAAATATGGCCATTAGATCAGATTCTCTTAAAAAATCATGTCATTGATTACCATCGCATTGCTTTTGCTTAGTGGACCTTCATTTGCACTTGAAGGAACAGAAATATGATGCAAAGAGATTCTATGATTCAATCATCATTTGCCACCTATTGACCTAGACACGTGTCTATAATCCTCTCCATTGTTGTTTTGAAACTCAGGCCTACCAATCCTTCTATGGAATAGTAGACACCATTTGATCTCAATCTTCATCATTCATTGTTATATCTTCATTGCAATCCATAAACCTAGCATATTTTACTTAGCGCTTATCAATTAACATTCATGATACAAAGAACCTTGGTGATGCAATCACATTCTGCCACTTGGCAACATTTTGCACATCACATCTTTACCCTAGACAAATCTGTCTAAAACTATGTACAATGACCATTATTGATTTAACCAAGATATAATTTTGACCATTGATCTTCTAGATAAAAGGACCTTAAGCCCGGTCCCATCAGGAAAGGTGTCAAATTTTTTTGCTTTCATGGACAATTTTTGTCGCCACCTTCTGAGCAGCATGAATGTGCAAGACCTGTGTGATCATTAAACAATTAACCTCAACCATTGATCTTCCTTTGAGCTCCTATCAAATATCACAATTTTCCTATGTGCTTATGAAGACAAAAGCATGATGCAAAGAACATCTATGATAGCCATTTGATCTATAAGCTTTGATGTGCACTGTTTATCTAGCTTGAAGAAAATATTAATCACCGAACTTAAAAAACTTTAGTACTCTGTAGAGATGATAATTACTATGGAGAAGGTGTCAGTTGCACAACAACCCAAAAAGCTTAAGTTATAACTTAAGCAGCCTTCTACATCTAGTATCTAGACAACATCAAAATAAAAACTTTGTAAACATCATGACTAAACACCTACGGTTTTTCCTACTAAACCCTAATATGACCAAAGAGAATAATTCTTTTTTGAGCTCCATCTTTAACATCTGATCATGTGGATCACTCCATTGGAATGAGCTCAAAAAACCCATATTAGACTTTTCATTAGTTTTCTCTACAAACAATCGGAAATAGCCTCTATAACTTCATGACAACATTGCAACATTTTGAGAAACTTCGCAACAATTACAAAAGATGCTCTTCTCTCCATCAATACTTCACCAAAAAACCTGAGACTGGTCTGTTGTCATCAATGAAATTCAAACTATCACTAATCTTCTCAAGTTTTGAGATCAATCAACAATTTCCCAATTTGACATCACTCAGATATCCTTTTGACATCAATGACAATCATATTGCCAACACGCATATGTAACATTGGATTAATTTTAATTATGTAAAATTTAAATATTTGTTATGGTGCATCCTTAGGAGATGTGTTCTTCCATGTTAAATATTTATTTGGGACCACTTGTAAAGTTATATGTAACATTGGGTTAGATATTTTATGTGTGGGTTGCACATGAAAAAATATTTAATATTAAGATTTACTAAGTACCAAAAAGTAAATGTGGGGTCAATGGTTTTGTGAACACATGGTTTTGAGTCACATGGTTTTACCTTACCACTTGTTTGTATTTTTGTGATCTTGAATCTATATAAAGCAAGAACATGTTTAGTGGTTGAGATTGGTTGTTAGTGGCATTGTCTTGGTTTTCACTATATTGAGTCTTTTTTAGGAGTGCATAAGTGAATCATGGCATGGGATGTTTGGATAGATGCTTGGACTCATGGAGGATGCATTGGAGAGGCTTGATGTTTAAAAATTGTTCATGAAGACTTTGTAATTGTATTGTAATGTTTCATTGCTAAATAATACATTGAGTGTTGATGTTTTTTTAGGTTTTTTTCCTTCTATGTGTTTTTTCCCAATTTATATATTGTGTTATCTTGTGATATGTCTTTGATATGTTTTTTTCCCTCTCACACACACTCACGTCCATTTCCTTTCCTCTCCCTCCATCCCTCCACTCTCTACTTCTCTCTATCTATCATCTCTCTCTACATCTCCTTCCCTCTCTATTTATCTTTATCTCCTCGCTCCATCTCTTTACCCATCTCTCCCTCCATCACTCTATATCTCAAGTGTGTCTCCTCCATACCTCTTTCCCTCTCTAATATATATCTCTCCTCTCCCTCCCTCCTCTCTCTCTCTCTCTCACCTCTATCTCCTCCCTACCTATCCCCCTTCCCTCTCTAATTCTCTCTCTCTCCTCTCGATACATATCCTTCCCTCTCTACCTATAGGGTAGAGGGTATAGGGGTTGAGGGATTAAGGTTTAACAATTGAGAGTAGAGGGTAGAGGGTAGAGGGTTGAGGGTTTAAGGGTTGAGGGATTAGGGTAGAGAGCTTAATTTGGTTTAAGGGTTTAAGGGTTGAGGATAGAGGGTATTGGGTTGAGGGTAGAGGGTAGAGGGTTTAAGGGTTTCAAATTTAAGGGTAAAGGGTTGAGGGATTAGGGTAGAGATGGAGGGAAGGATGGAGGGATAGATGGAGGGATAAGTGAGATAGAGAGAAGGAGAGAAGAGGAGGGAGGGACATAGATATATGAGGGTTGATGATCCAATGTATAGGGTAGAGGGTTGAGAATTGAGGGTATAGGGTTGAGGACATATAGGGTTGATGGTTTAGGTTATTGGGTTGAGGGTATACGGTTGAGGGTTGATGGTATTGGGTTGATGGTAGAGGGTAGAAGGTTTAAGGGTTTATGGTTGACGGTAGAGAGTTTAGGGTATGGGGTAGAGGGTAGAGGTTTTAGGTTTTAGGGTTTTAGGGTTGAGGTTTGAGAGTTTAAGGTTGAGGGTAGAGGGTTGATGGTATAGGGTTGATGGTTTAGAGCTGAGGGTCAGACATATAGGGTAGAGGGTATATGGGTTGAGGGTTTAGGGTTTAAGGGTTGAGGATTGAAGGTAGAGGGTTGAGGGTTGATGGTTTAAGGGTTGAGGGATAAAGGGTTGAGGGTTAAGGGATTAAGGTAGATAGTTTAATTGGGTTTAAGGGTTTAAGGGTTGATGGATTAGGGTTGAGGGTAGATGGTATTGGTTTGAGGATAGAGGGTAGAGGTTTTATGGGTTTAGGACTTAAGGGTTGAGGGTTTAGGTTTTAGGGTTGAGTGTTTAAGGGTTTAAGGTTTGACGGTATATGGTATAGGGTTAAGGGTAGAGGGGAGAGAGATAGAGGGAGTGAGAGTGAGAGAGAGAGACCTAAGAGAGGGAGTGGCACTAGGAGGGAGAGACTTGAGAGAGAGAAAGAGAGGGAGGGAGTGGGAGAGAGATATAGGGATACAAGGTTAAGGGTAGAGGGGAGAGAGAAAGAGGATTGACTGAGAGAGAGAGACTTGAGAGAGGAGAGGGGGTAGAGGAAGAGACTCTGAGAGAGAGGGAGGGAGAGAGGTAGAGGGTAGAGGGTTTTAGGGTTATGGCAGAGGAGAGAGAGGGAGTGAGTGAGAGAGAGACCTGAGAGAGGGAGAGGGTAGAGGGTAGAGGGTAGAGGGTAGAGGGTTTAAGTGTTTAGGTTTTAAGGGTTAAGGGTTTAGGGTTAAGGGTTAAGGGTAGAAGGGGTGAGATAGAGGGAGTGATTGAGAGAGAGAGCTACCTTAGAAAGGGAGAGTGGGTCAGAGGGAGATACTTTTGAGAGAGAGAGAGTGGGAGAGAGATAGAGGGTGTAGGGTTAATGGTAGAGGGTAGAGTGTTTAAGGGTTTAGGATTTAAGGGTTAAAGGTTTACGGTTTAGGGTTAAGGGTAGAGAGGAGAGAGATAGAGAGAGAGAGAGAGAGAGAGAGAGACCTAAGAGAGGGAGAGGGGTAGGATGGATAGACTTGAGAGAGAGAGAGATAGAGAGAGGATGGAGGGTAGAGGGCTTAAGGGTTTAGGGTTTAAGTGTTAAGGGTTTAGGGTTTAAGGTTAAGAGTAGAGGGGAGAGAGATAGAGGGATTCAATGAGAGAGAGAGAGGGAGGGAGTGGGAGAGAGATAGAGGGTAGAGGGTAGAGGGTTAAGGGTTAAGGGTAGAGAGAGAGAGAATGAGGTATAGAGGGATAGATAGGTAGAGAGAAGTAAAGAGAGGAGAGGAGGGAGAGGTAGGGATGGAGAGAGAGAGAGAGAGAGAGAGAGAGGAAGGGGAGATATAGAGAAGAAGAGAGGGAATAAGAGATGGATGGATAGGTAGGGATAGAGGGATAGATAAGGATTTAGAGAGAGAGGTAGGTAAGGAGAGGGAGGGGGGAGATAAAGAGAAATAGATATGAAAGGAGAGATAGAGGGAGAGATAGGGATGGAGAGAGAGGTGAGATAAAAATAGAGAGAGGTCTAGGTAGATAGAGGGAGGAGATAAAGATAAGTATAGAGGGAAGGAGAGAGGGAGGAAGAGGAAGGGAGGGAGAGAGAGAGGTGAGAGAGATAAGAGAGATGAGGGAGGGATAGGTAGGGAGAGAGAGGTGAGATAGAGAGAAAGAGAGTAGAGAGGCAAGGGGAGAGAGAGAGAAGTGAGATAGGTGAAATAGTTGTGTGATGGAGAGAGAAGTAGAGAGGTAAGGAGGAAGGTGGAGAGATTGAGAGGGAAGGAGGGGGAGAAAGAAAGAGGTATAAAGGGATAGGTTAGATAGTGAGAAGTATAGAGTAAAGGTGGGTGAGAGAGAGAGAGAGGTGAGATCGAGAGAACTAGAAAGGGAAGGAGAGAGAGGGGGAGATAGAGAAAATTAGAGAGGGAGGGAAGGAAGGAGAGAGAGGTGAGATAGAGATAACTAGAGAGGGAAGGAGAGAGAGAATGGCGAGATAGAGAGTAGAGAGGGAAGTAGAGAGAGAGAAAGAGGGGAGAGAGGGATAGGTAGGTATAGAGAGAGGTGATACAGAGAGTAGAGAGAGATATATAGAGATAAAAGGAGAGGGAGGGGAGATAGAGAAATGTAGAGAGGGAAGGAGGGAGGGAGGGAGATATATATTAGAGAGGGAAGGAGAGAGAGATGGACATGTAGAGACGTAGTTCTTGAGCTCAAGGGAGAGAGTTTCAGGTAAAGGGATGGAGATAGTGAGAGGGAGAGAGAGGTATATAGAATAAGAGACAAAAATGAGTGATATGGAGAGATAAAGATGAAATTTGACCTCTTGATTACTAAAATTTGACCTCCTGATTATTGAAATTTGACATGCTGATTATTGAAATTTGACTAAGTCTAATTTTTTTTAAATCTTCCAAAAACTAGAATTTGCATTATAACTCCTACAGATATAAAACCACTCTCAAAGATCCTGCCTATATACATGAAATATAACTTAAAGTATAAGAAATTAAATTTCCATATGTAAATGTCTGAAACTTATACTTAAATGTTTATTTCATGTATATAGTTTCCCTGGTAGAGAAAGAGAAAATCAAAGAGTTTAGAGAAATGCATTCCAAAAGTCATGAATTACATTTGGCACTAGCCAAATGAAGCAACCCATTTGGTGTGCACCAAATAGGTTGCATTGGGATGTACCAACCTAATAGGTTGGATTTTATATTGGGCATCTGACCCAAAGGTTTGGACAACCCTTTGATGCAAAAGATGTGATTTTCTAAAAGGGTACCACATTTCCTTATATTTTCATATGTGTTCCCTGTCTCATTTGCACATCCTTCAATGAAAGTTTATATGAAAACTGTGATAGTGTTAACCTCTCTCTTAGCTATCTAAATATATAATTCTTTTTTCATTTTGATTTAGTTAACGTTTACCATAGCTTCTACTATAAATGCCTCCATTTTTTTTCAAAAACCAACATGTGTTAGTTTTAGGATAGATTTTTACTCGTTCATCGAAACACGAAACAAAATAATTTTTTTGAAAATAGACTCCATTCTATACATGATAAAAAAAAATCAATTTTCAATTAGTTTTCCAAAAATTTAGGGGGGAGCACTCTCAAAGTTTTTCAAGATGTGTCTACTTTGAAAATTCATAAAATATTATATATTCATTAAAAAAATTATCCAAAAGAAGGAGGATAAACTACATGGTGTTAGCTAATTTCTCACCATTGGGATTTTAGAAATTCTAAAAAAAAAGTTAATCAAAAAGGGGGGAGCCCTCAAGCACTATGCTATTTTTTTGATAAAAATAGGACCTGTTTTGGGCCCCCCCTTTTCGAGATCCTTAATCTTCATTAATTTCAAAAAGAATTAGTATCTTAGAAACTAGAATCGGAGCACTTCAACTTTTATTCTTGCTACATCTTGAAATTTTGAGCGTAACTATCTTCATTTTCTTGTACAAATCACATTTTGCTGATTTTAGAAAAAATAAAAAAATAAAAAAAAGTGGCATCTTAAGAGCCAAAATTGTGTCACAGATCCATGCACTTACCCCTAACTCCTTTCTCAAAGCCACTATTTCTACCTCCAGCTTCATGCATTCATCATATTTAGACTGTATTTCAGATTTGACTACATATTTTATCCTCTTGGATTCTTCAACTTGTGTCTTTAGTCTCACCACCATTTGATTAGATTCTTCAAGATTTTTAGTTAGCTTTTCAACTTCTTTTTTGTGCAAGCTTCTTTAGCTTTTTTTCTCCTTTCTTAAGTTATCAATCTCATCTAGAGAACAAATGAGTTCACCCTCTAGATCAACTTCTCCTTCCTCTTCTCATCAAGAGCTTCAACTTCTCCATTTTCTTGGTCAACAGAGTCTTTTTCCATGAATAGAAATTCATCTCCCTCAACCACAAAGGAACAATCATGATCATCATTTGAACTATCAAGTTAACATCAGATGAATCACTTTCTTATTGTGTATACAGATTCTTTTTTTCCTTTGAAATTTTCTTTTTCTTAGGGAAGTAGTGTTTCTTATTTTTACTATCCTCTTCTTTCTTAGAGTTATCCTTTTCATTATAGGGCCATTTAGTAGAAAATTTTCTTATCTTACCATAGTTAAAGTAGTTAAAGGGTAACTTACCTTTGTATTTTCCAAAGCCTCTTCTCAATCTTTTGACAAAGTTTTCTTCTTCTTCATCAGTCTCCTCAAATCTATATGTAGATGCTTCTACCTTTTCCTTTTTGGTTTCTTTGAATGTATCTTCTCTCTTGGTAGTTTTTGCATCTCACATTCTCATCTCATAAGCATTGAAGGTGCCATGCAATTCATCAATAGTGAGTTTATCTAGATCTCTTGCTTCTTCTATTGTATAATTTTTTTAGTCATACCTGGATGGTAAGGATCTTAGAACCTTTTTGACAATAATATTATCTTTTACTTCTTCTCCTAGGCCTCTAATTGCATTAACTATTTCATCTACCCTACGGAGGTAGTTAGCAATCTTCTCTTCTTCACTCATCTTGAGACTTTAAAATTTACCTTTGTAAGTTTGTGTCTTGGCCTGCTTTACCTTATCATCACCTTCATAGATACTCTTCAGCTTGCCCCAAATCTCACTAGTTGTTTGGCAATGCATTACTTTGACAAACTCTAAGTTAGATAATCCACAAAGAATGGCATTCTTTTCCCTAGCATTATTCTCATATGATTTCTTATCAATCTGATCAGTAGGAGGAGTAGCATGGATTATATATTCTTTCACAATAGACATCCATACATCAAACCCTAAGGAAGATAAATATGTTTCCATTATGATGCTCCAAAACACATAGTTTGATCCATCAAAGAGAGATGCTTTATTTGAGGAGGAACCTTCTGACTAGTCATCTTGTGTTCACTATCCAAGATCCACTCAAGCTGATTAAGCTTCTCCAAAGGAATCAAGGCTCTAATACCATTTTTTGGAACACAACTATCTACTGACAGGCGGAGGTAAATCAATAGATCAATTAAAACTAGTTTCTTAATACTTTTGAACCAAAATAAAAGTATATGCAAAGAGATAAACACACATACACAAGCACATAACACCAAATATATGTGGAAAACCCAACATGGGAAAAACCACAGTTGGAATAGTTGCACTAGGATCTACTGTCCTAATCCAACCTCACAATAAAACCTCACTAGTTACAATGTTTAACAGTACCAACCCTAAGGAGACACCAATCCCCTAATTTAAGAGCACCAACTCTAAGGAAGCACCTACTCCCTAATCTGAACACCAACTCAATTTTTTGATGAAACCGACCAATCAGAATTAGAATGAAAATATATGGAGAAACAACTCTAGATTAAAATTGATTCAAATGAATCCAATTCTATGTTACAGAATTATTCTACAACTTCTCAAACTATGCTTTAATTTTCTACAAGCACACTCTCTGTTGTTGCTACAACTTAGCAACACATTACTCTTCTCTTCTCTTCTCCCCTTTCTCTTCTTTATTTCACACCTCCATTATTTTGAATGCATACCCTAGATGATATTCTCTGTAATTCATCCTAGGTCTTCTTCTCTCAACATTCACTCATTTGTTCTATAGTATAATACCATCTGCTAAATTTTTTTACACCTTTTCCTAACTAACAAGACTTCTCTTCCTCAAGCCATGCACCACTAACCTAATTCACTATATTTTCTATTTTTAGCAGATAGTAAACCCTAGATTTGATTCACATTAAATGCCTTCTTTTTGTATGACTGAACTGAATCTAATTTTGTAGCTGGCTATGCTTTGATGTTGCTAACCATACCTCTCAATCACCAATTAAAAATATAGTTGGAGTGGTTTCAACAATTAATTAAATTCCCTGTGTCAATTTGTAGCTTCTTCCACTATTCACACTATGTTTTATCACCTAGCCAAATTGGAAGAATGCAATTTTAAATTCTAATCGTCGATCTTTCTGTTTCACACCATGATTGTTGATTATCATTTAAACTCTCAACTTTAAAATATGGCCATTAGATCAGATTCTCTTTAAACCCGCGTCATTGATTACCATCACATTGCTTTTGCTTAGTGCAACTTCATTTGCGCTTGAAGGAATACAAATATGATGCAAAGAGATTCTATGATTCAATTATCATTTGCCACCTATTGACCTAGACACGTGTCTATAATCCTCTCCATTGTTGTTTTGAAACTCGGGCCTACCAATCCTTCTATGGAATAGTAGACACCGTTTGATCTCAATCTTCATCATCCATTGTTATATCTTCATTACAATCCATAAACCTAGCATATTTTACTTTGTGCTTATCAATTAACATTCATGATACAAAGAACCTTGGTGATGCAATCACATTCTACCACTTGGCAACATTTCGCACATCATATCTTTACCCTAGTCAAATCCGTCTAAAACTATGAGACAATGACCATTGTTGATTTAACCAAGACATAATTTTGACCGTTGATCTTCTAGATAAAAGGACCTTAAGCCTGGTCCCATCAGGAAAGGTGTCAATTTTTTGTGCTTTCATGGACAATTGTTGTTGTCACCTTCTGAGCAGCACGAACGTGCAAGATCTGTGTGATCATTAAACAATTAACCTCAACCATTGATCTTCCTTTGAGCTCCTATCAAATATCACAATTTTCCTATGCGCTTATGAAG
The DNA here is from genome assembly GCA_007258455.2 of Sequoia sempervirens. NCBI lineage: Eukaryota > Viridiplantae > Streptophyta > Pinopsida > Cupressales > Cupressaceae > Sequoia > Sequoia sempervirens. The sequence goes on along the minus strand of VDFB02140022.1, from coordinate 13,626 downwards.
ACAAAAGTGTGATGCAAAGAACATCTATGATAGCCATCTGATCTATAAGCTTTGATGTGCACTGTTTATCTAGCTTGAAGAAAATATTAATCACCGAACTTAAAAAACTTTAGTACTCTGTAGAGATGATAATTACTAGGGAGAAGGTGTCGGTTGCACAACAACCCAAAGAGCTTAAGTTGTAACTTAAGCAACCTTCTACATCTAGTATCTAGTCAACATCAAAATAAAAACTTTGTAAACATCATGACTGAACACCTAGGGTTTTTCCTACTAAACCCTAATATGACCAAAGATAATAATTCTTTTTTGAAATCCATCTTTAATATCTGATCATGTGTATCACTCCATTGGAATGAGCTCAAAAAACCCATATTGGAATTTTCATTAGTTTTCTCTACAAACAATCAGAAATAGCCTCTATAACTTCATGACAACATTGCAACATTTTGAGAAACTTCACAACAATTACAAAAGATGCTCTTCTCTCCATCAATACTTCACCAAAAAACCTAAGACTGGTCTGTTGTCATCAATGACATTCAAACTATCACTAATCTTCTCAAGTTTTGAGATCAATCAATAATCTCCCAATTTGATATCACTCACATATCCTTTTGACATCAATGACAATCATATTGCCAACATGCATAACATTGGATTAATTTTAATTATGTAAAATTTAAATATTTGTTATGGTGCATCCTTAGGAGATGTGAATTTCCATGTTAAATATTTATTTGGGACCACTTGTAAAGTTATATGTAACATTGGGTTAGATATTTTATGTGTGGGTTGCACATGAAAAAATATTTAATATTAAGAAACTAAGTAGCAAAAAGTAAATGTGGCATCAATGGTTTTGTGAACACATGGTTTTGAGTCACATTGTTTTACCTTACCACTTCTTTGTATTTTTGTGATCTTGAATCTATAAAGCAAGAACATGTTTAGTGGTTGAGATTGGTTGTTAGTGGCATTATCTTGGTTTTCACTATATTGAGTTTTTTTTTAGGAGTGCATAAGTGAAGCATGGCATGGGATGTTTGGATAGATGCTTGGACACATGGAGGATGCATTGGAGAGGCTTGATGTTTAAAAATTGTTCATGAAGACTTTGTAATTGTATTGTAATGTTTCATTGCTAAATAATACATTGAGTGTTGATTTTTTTTAGGTTTTTTTCCTTCTATGTATTTTTTCCCAATTTATATATTGTGTTATCTTGTGATATGTCTTTGATATTTGAATATGGATATTACGTAAGTTTGTATGTATTTTTTTCTCTCATGGAGTTATGTAGGAAATGGATTGATCATCCTATATGATTTTCCTAACAAATGAAACTAGGTCATGTGTAGAGAAAAATAAAATTTTAAATTAATTGCAATCTAGGATAAACCAAAATGATCCATACAAATAAGAATAAATTACCTAGATCTTGAGTGGCTGATAACTATAGTCTAATGTATAGTAAAATTAAGTCTTATTGTATGGAAATAAATTAAGATAATAAGTGTATTTATCTTTATGGCTAAAGAATGGTTACCTTTGTTGAAAATTCTAGAATCCAAATCACATTTTTCTCTAAAAATGATGATTATTTGTTTAAATATAAGTCATCAAAATTTGCATCTATTGTATATAATGTGTCTATTATCATTTTTTGTATTTGGATATATTCCATAGTTGTCAACTCATTCTTTATGTGTGAATTTAACCCTACTCAATGTGTACTTATATTGTGTGGCTCGCCTAGCTTGTCTTGATTTTTTAACATCTCCTTTATTATATATAAAGACTAATGGTATTTAAAAATAACTCTGAGGGGTTCCATTATGTTCCTGTGGGATATGTTTCCCTATATCAACACTTAAAGATATAAATAAAAGATTGAATACAATTGATTTTAGCCTTTAAAATGTTACAATGATGATTGTGTAGACTATATTTATGTTTAAGTAGTAAACTAGTGTGTTTCCCTTCATAAGTACAATTGGTATGTAAATAAATCATACAATGTGAAGAGACAATAAAATGAATGCACTTGAACTCCTTTGTATATAAGCATGTAACATCAAATCAACTTAGAGTTGAAAATAATCAATGACAATTAGCCAAAATTTAAATTTATCTTTTAAAAGTCCAAGGGATAATTTCTACAAGTGTAGAAATGACCCTAGGTAGACAATTGGTTAGATCTAGGTGCATAACAAATAAATTTACATTATGGATACATGTAATAAATGAATAGTTTGGGTGAATATATCCAAATACGTGTACATGTAGATCATATAATGTTTGAATAAATGAAACAAGAATATGTGTAAGTGCAAGAATTTGGTTCCATGAAGAGAGAATTTTCAGCTAAAAAAATGTTGATAGAAATGGGTACCCATTTAGGAACGGGATCTTGAACCTTAGATCGGGATCTCGTTCCTAAACGGGTACCCGATCTAAAAAATTAATTTAATTCCAATCCACTTTTTGATTTGTTTTTAGGCTTGGGAAAGGTTTGGTAACCCAACCCTTAGCCTTTGACTTGCAACTAAAAAACTAAGGAAATGTCAAGAGAAATATCTAACTTTGGCAATATAGTTGATGGGGTTTTTTACAGAATTAATTTTTGAAATTAAAACTCAATATAGATCATGATGTCTAGTTTTCAAATATGTAATTTAGTTTTTATGATTGAATTATGTTTTCTATCTTTTAATTAATTTCTAAACAATTGGTCCATAAACTTGAAATGTTAGGTTTTTTTAGTTTTCTAATAAATTTTAATTTATTAATTTTTTTGTAAAAAAAATTATATGACATCAATCTACAAACACTTCTTACACAATGAAAAAATTCAAAAAATGATTAGTTTAAATCAAATTATGGTATTCATGTTAGTGTGAATAATTAATATATTCATTATACTTAAGTGTATGTAGGTTGATGAGGTTAGACAACATCTTGTCTAACCGAATGTGCAACCTTTTAGACCTTTAGAGGTTACCAACTTATTTGGTAAACCTCATGCACACACCTTTTGAGGTTGGAAAAATTTTCATCTCACCTCAAAGGTCATCAACACTTGGCACACATGGTTGATGACTTGGTCATAGAGGTTGTTGGTTTGCACACTCCAAGTGTTCCTAAGGTTGACACCTATAGAACACTTGTTAACTCATTTGTGCCATAGTATAGATTGTGTCATCCTTGCCACTCATTGTGATTTGAGTCAAATAAATACAATCTATGTATTGTTGTTCATTGTGCTTCACTTTTATATCCTAGATCTCGTAATTCTAACATGGCATTAAATGGGGATGTTTGCAAGCCAATATGTGAATGATTTCATAGTATTTAGCTTGGAAATAGACCCCACTCCTAGGTGAATTGATCCTTGGAACTGAAGGCTCTCTACCGTGTGGGAAGGCGTTTTAATCTCTCGTGACATTAATCTCATTTGGAGGTCATGAATCAATTGCAAGGCTGAATCAATTTGCAGAAGGGTAGATTATTGCCTTGAGCATTTGCAATCTGAGTTGGGGAATTTGAATTGCAGTCGCCCACATTCTTTTGGCAGGCCACTTCATTCATCTGAGGCCATGATTAAGGACTTCTTTGGGGTCTTTATATCTGCGCAGGAAATAAATCTCGCCCCCAAGCTATTTGCGGGCCTCACACACCTTTTGCAGGCTGGGCAAGGCATTCGGAGGCCACGCCAGATATCTGTCGTGGGGTTGAAAATAACTGTAGTCAACACTCATGCACTTTGAGGAAGTGATTTACAGTCTTCATGCACTTTGAGGTCATTGGCTTTTGAGCATCCTTTGCGTGTTGGAGTTTTCCTCTGATTGTGTGTGGGGTCAGAGTTTCTGTTAAGCAGCCCAATTTACTCCATTGGCTCTCGGTCAATTCTCCGCTCTGCATGACAATTAGATTATCATTTAAGGCACCCTCCACCCCTCCAACAGGTCCCCACAAAATATCGCAGACTCTTCATTAGGGCATTCAGATCTATATTTTATGTTATTAGTATCATAACATCCATACCAATATTTTATGTTAGGATACAAATGATAGATTTGTTGTACACTCTAAGTCACTAGAGGTTTACTCAGCTCTTTATTAGTTTTACAATAAGGGGGAGAAGGTTTTTTTAATTTTGTCATTGTTAAAAATTTGTAAGAGAAGATTCAATTTTTTATTTTGCAATGAGTTTTGTTAAGGGGGTTTTTGTTTCGTTTGACAAACAAAAGAGGGATGTACAATTTTCACCATAGTTAAAAATTTGTAAAAGAGGAGTCCATTTTCTCTTTTTCAATGAATGTAACAAAAAGAAAGTATATGGAGGAAAGAGCATAATTTTTCCGTAGTTAAAAATTTGCATAAGAGGAAGTCAATTCCTTTTGCAGTGAGTTTGGTAAAGGGGGTCATTCCTTGAATAAGGGGGTTTAATTTTCTATTGTTTCTCTTTTATTAAGCTTTGCAAGACATAACTTAATGGTGTATTCAAGTAATCTACCTCATGACAATAAACTTGTAAGAACTCATTGGCCAAAAGTTTGCAAACACACTCATATAAAGTGTCATAAAACTAAATGTGTGAAGGGAATTAGGAAAATTTTGTACATACACTAAATTATAAAGTATAATGGAGGGTTATACCATCACAACATGGATTCTTGTGCTTCTCACCTCATGTGAGTGTGTCTTGGAACACACCTTTTACATCTCTGGATTCCTTTCACACTCTCGCTCTCAGTTGTTTTGCTTATATTCTCTTAGCATTAAGAGGGGACAATGATGTGTTATGCTAATGCTTATTTCAATGAAGTAGAATCTTATTTTTGGGGGGCCTCATGAACCTTCTATTTTGATCTCTCGTATGGGAGATTAATTCAGTGGATCATTTTTTTTAGATTCTAATACTCCTTATCATAGTACTAAATGTATTATCGACTTCACAAAGTTTGATAAATTTTGTGTACATTGGTTGAGTAGTGTTCATATGTTCACTCATACAGTGTTTTGTATCTCACATCTTGATCTACATTACTTAGAGATTTCTTGATACCAACAAACGCTAGTTCATCTTTGACAAAGTTTACAACTTCGACATGCTTCAAAAATTCTTCATCATCATGTTCCTTCATCAAAGGACATATTTTCAAAAGGTCTTAAGTCCTTCTAATTCATTTTTTTTAGAGTTTTGTTCCCATTGGGTTTTCTCCTTTACTCCACTTTATGAGAGAATACATTGTACATGGATATCTAACATGGCCTTTAGCCAGAACACATTTCTATCTATTTTCACTTTTGTGATCTCCCCAAGTATACTACTTAAGGGGAGGTGTTAGTGTGAATAATTAATATATTCACTATACTTAAGTGTATTTAGGTTGATGAGTTTAGACAACATCTTGTCTAACCGAATGTGCAACCTTTTAGACCCCTAGAGGTTACCAACTTATTTGGTAAACCTCATGCACACACCTTTTGATGTTGGAAAACTTATCATCTCACCTCAAAGGTCACTCAACACTTGGAACACAAGGTTGATGACTTAGTCATAGAGGTTGTTGGTTTGCACACTCCAAGTGTTCCTAAGGTTGACACTTATAAGACACTTGTCGACTCATTTGTGCCACATTATGGGGCACTTATCATAGGTGGATTGCATCATCCTTTCCTATATATGAAATGTTTTGTATTCATTATAATTTGGGTTAACTAAATTATACAATCTATGCATTGTTGTTCATTGTGTTTGTCTCTTATCTCAGGTAGATCTCCTAATTCTAATAGTTTGTACATGTTGGTTTTCAAAAGCAACAATTAGGGCCAATAAAAAATGTATTCAAAAAAATATCCTTATAAATTTTAAATTTGTTACACTTCTTTCTCCAAAAGGAATTAAAAATAATAATTTTATTTAGGTGTGTGATCCCACATTATTGGTTTACAATTTTTGGCCAAACTAGACACTGAAATAATTTTTTTAACAAAATCTTCACTTTCAAGCACCTATAGCAACTAAACCATGAGGAATTTGAAGATGATGCAAACTAGATTTTTGTGGCATTTTGTCTATAGATTCTAAATATATTTAAAAAAAAAAAAAATTGGAATCAGATTGCACTTCTTTTTCCATCTCCCTCGAAAATTAGTTTTATTCAGAAAAACAACATTTTTAAAAAGTGACGCTCACCATATAACGCATAAAAAAATTTCCATGAAGGATAAAATTATAATTCTTTCGAATTTATATTTTTAACTCCAATATCTAGTGCTTCCACTTGGTTAGATAGTTTTTTTATTGAATATTTTTTTTTTAATCAAGTTTCACAGTCAAACCAATTACAATTTAGACATAGCGCAACCGTATAACTCATAAATTTTTTTGTATGTATCGAAATCCAAAAAAAAATTGTTGGATCAAGGACTTCAATATCTGGTGCACTCATATTTTTCAAAAAAAAATTGATAATCTGTTATTTTTCCACATCTGCAGAATAGAGAGCTTAATTTTCGGTGAAAAACCTATGTTTAATAAAATTAAAAAAAACAAATACATAATAAAACCAAAACGTATTAAAATTATATTCTTTAGATAGCTCGTTCTAATGACTACCCTATTCTAGTTGGGTCTATTTTCCTTCAAGCCAAGCTCCGAAGTGCAAAAAATTTGATTTTTTTGTGAACAAGGTCAAAAATAAGGGAAAAGGGGGGTTTGAGCGAACCCCCTTCCAAAAAGGGGTTTCCATTTGCTTTTTTGGCCGATTGGTCCATACATACATTAAATGGGTTCATGCGAACCTTGGTTTGAGCGAACCCTCTATTGGTTCATTCGAACCAACTAGTTCATTCAAACCCCCATAATGAAAAATTTTGGCATGGGGTCATTTTTTACAAGTTTTCCTTCCTCATTCAAATTGTAAACCACTTTTGTGGGTTTACCCAAATCAAATTATGGTATCCGTACACACACATGATATGGTCCTAAAAAAGGTGACTTTAAAAAGTGGTTTTTATACATGCCTATTAAAAATTAATTTGTATCATCTAAGAATTGAAATAAATTACATATTTGGAAACTAAAGTCTAAATACTAAATTTCATATTACTAAACTTTTTTAAGATCCAATATGTAAGTGCTTCAACTTTTCAATCAAAATGTGACAAATTCTAAAAATTGAAAAAACACTTCTTGAACATTTTGTGGACCCAACTTCTTGCACATGCCCATATGTATATAGGGATAGACAAAAAATTGAGAGAATGAACCCAACTTGACACAATATTACACCATTTATCAATATGTTTATCTATTAAGACATTCTCTCAAATTAAATCTAAAACTAAATAGGAAATGACATTACAATTATATTAATTATATTATATTATAATATCTTTGTATATATTTTAACTAGATGTATAAAAAATAATTTATATTATATTAATCTCTAACAACATTAAATAAAAATATTTAAAATATATATACTAATTTATAATGAACTTTAGGAAATTAAAAATAAAAGCTTCAAAATGAAAACAATAAATGGTGAAAGGATTTTCAATTGACAAAAACTAATAGAAAAGTCATCAAATTTTAAAAATATATTAATACCAAGAAATGAAACTAATAAAAATGAAATAAAAGAATTAAGGAAATAATGAATGGTAACTTTTCAAAAAGTATAATTAAAAGTTATAAAAGCAAAATAAATATACTATATGAAATATCTCTTTAAGTAAACATAAAGTATAAAGAAAATAATACAAATAAAATAAAATAATATATACACACATACATACATATATACAGATACATACATACATACACACATATATACAATATATACACATACGCATACGCATACATATACATATAGATATGCATATATGTATATACATATACATATACATATACATACTATATATATATATATACATGGTTGGGAAATTTCACTACCACCACAAATTCATCTTGTGGAAAATTCACCACCAACAATTCACTGCCTAATTCATCTCATTGTATTAACATTTTTTTAATATATGTATATTTGCAATAGTACAATAATAGAGATGACTGATATTGTTGTATAATTGGTTTACTAGAATAAAATAAAATATATTGAAAAATATTTTCATTTTTGTTATCATAAATCACACCATGAATTCATAGCGATGAATTATTGACGGTGAATTTTCCGACGTGAATTGTTGATGGTGAATTTTCCTAGAGCCATATATAAATAAAATAACTCTAGTAAATAAAATAATTTTTCTTTTTTTTTATCTATTTATTGTCTATGTGTGTGCCTAGAATAGTTTAAATAGATACTAAAATTTAATATTAATATAGAAAAATATAATAAACATTAAAGTATAAATTGTTGATTTGTATTCTTGTTATTTTGATTCCTTTAGGTAAAATTTATACTTTTTATTGAAAAATATATATAAAAGAAATGAAGAGATATCATTCTCAAATCACTTATTTCATCCAAATCAAAAAATGATATCTCTTGATGTATCTTATACACTTTTTAAAAAGATAACTAGATATTAGTATTACTTACATATATACATTATTTTATAGATATATTTACTTATAAAATATATATATGATGTGTATGTGCACATAACATTAGTGTATAGATATATTTACTTATAAAATATATATATATAATGTGTATGTGCACATAACATTAGTGTACTATTACTCTATATGTTTACTATTATATATGTAATTAATGTATATATTGTTTATTTCTTTTTTTTTTTTAATATATCAATATAGTCTTTAAGAGTAGATCGAATGGTCAACCCATTGAAAAATGTGTTTGATAGCCACATGTTTCATTCTTCTAGATTTAATCCATCATAGGTGTTTGGTTGCTCATTCAAAAGAGGTTATAGTGAGGTGTGTTAGACCCATAAATCTTAAATAAAAATTCCTCTTATCACAAATTAATATTAAAAAAAATTAAAATAACTCTCAAAATCCAACATGGTTTCAAGGTGAAAATTATCTTTAACATTTGAAAGGATAGATACTTTTTTATTATAAAGCCATGATTTTCTCTAATGTGCTTATATAGATTCAAGGGCAAGAAAATAAAGTTGTACTTGAATTTTCTCACCACGAGGTGTTGTTGGATCATATAGGTAATGTCATATATATTATTCCCAAGGTCCCTCTAACCCCTATTTCTAGTAGAAGGTGTTCTCCCTCTCATGGGTGTTGTCTACACCTGATTAGCTTGCGGTAATTAAGATGCTCATTCTTAGGCTTGTTTGCCTTTTGTAAGAAGAGATATGCTAAACAAGGATGGGTTTGGCCTCCTAATCACCACTTAGCTTCTCCAACACTTTTTTGTTGTTGGGATTACTAGTTGGCCAAATTTTGGCAAGTTCCTTTGGTTGGCTCTTGTTAATTCCCATGTTCATGTTGTTGAAGATAAACATGATAATAATGATAAATATTTTCTTTTAGACTACAGGAATCAGGTAGCTCCCCCTATAAAAGTACAGTGCACCTTGTAAACATTTTCCACATGATTGGTAACCTTGGTGTAACCCCCCTATAAACTACAATGCATCTGGTAAAAGAAATTCATGTGACCAATGACATTGGTGCAACCCCCTATAAACTACAGTGCACCTAGTAAACTTAAAAAAATTCACGTGAACATTGACATTGGTGCAACCCCCTATAAACTACAGTGCACCTAGTAAACTTTTTTCTTGTGACCGATGACCTTGGTGCAACCCCCCCTATAAACTACAGTGCACCTGGTAAACTTTTTTCACATGACTAGTGACCTTGGTGCAACCCCCCTATAAACTACTACAATGCATGTGGTAAAAAAAATTCACGTGACTGGTGACCTTCGTGCAACCCCCCTATAAAGAGGGTACCATGAGGAGGAAGGCAAGACTAGACCTCGTGAGCTCTTGCTTGCAAGAGAATGCTTTAGCCAATTGAGCTAGGCCCTCTACTCCTTATTTTCATAAAATTTGATTTTATTTAAGTAATTATATATTTAAGACGTGAAATAAATAATCTATTAAAATTATAGATAAATTAACATAAATATCTAAAAAATATCTATCTAATTTAAGTTATAAATTTAATATGAAGAGAAAACTATCTATCAACATCTTTTAGATAAATATACTATCCATTAATATCATTTAGATAAATGTATTTAAAATATGTAGAATTAAAACTAGCGATTACACTTTTTGTGTGCAATTGGGTACGCCGAATTTTTGGTTGGAATAGTTATATTGTTTGAAATGGGTCAACCTTAGTAAATTTGAAAAATATAATTTGATAATTATTTGCTATATGTGACAAGTGGTCATTGCAAATCTTGAGCACTTGTTGTATAGTTGTAAAGGTATTTTGTTATTTCATTTTGAAATTATTATTTTGAAATGAAACTTTTAGGTTTCTTTCAAATCTGTGTTCCAACTCCAATTTAAAAGGCTAACATGTATGGTGGCATTGTCCACAGTGGACGCTACAGCTAGCCCCCTTGCTCGGTGGAGAAAGTTGTCTGCTCTAGTGGAAGAAGAGGCTTTCGTTCTCGAACACCAGAATGACCCTCTGTTTACCATGAAACTGTTCTCAATCTTCTGTGCATTTCACTTCTGTGCAGCGTGCCATTGTCGATGATTTTGTACAGTGATTGGGAATGGGAGACAGCAAGCAGGGCTCTCCCTCTGTGTCCGGCTGGTGGAAGAAAACAAAGGACAACAAAGGATTTACCCCTTCCCAGTCAAACTAAGACCAACCAGTAAACTTGTTCTCTTGAAAATTCGTTGAAAAGAAATGGCATTGTCGTGCTGGTAAAGAGTGCTATGGAGTACAGAGCTCTGTCGCTACCTAAGAAGACGAAAAGCAATGGCGAGGTAGAGTTAAGTTACAGGAATAGAGGCGGCTTACTCCCAATGACTTCGAGGCAAATTTCAACGGTCACAATCTGAATGATCGTCTCCCGGGTCTATTTGAAAGAGTCGGCCGTTGATTATTAATTTTATCTCACGCAAAAAATCCCTTACTATACATTTAGCAATTTTATATAGAGAAGGAGAGGGAGAGATAGCTCAAAGAGATAGAGAGGGAGAGATAGAGATATCGGTCAGGAGATCAATCGATCAGATCAAATAGTCAAAGATCAGATCGAAGAATCGGCGTCAGATCAGACAGGCGCGATCCGCAAATCAGATCAGATCAAAGGATCGGCGATCAAGGGACAGCGATCCAGTCGAAACGATCAGGATCGATCAAACTCAAAGATCAAAATCGCAAAGATCGCGCGATCCAGATCCAGATCGGAGATCGACGAACAAAAAATCAGGATCAAAGTCGATCGATCGATCGCGATCAGATCGATCGATCGATGGAATCAGACGCTGCGATCAATCAGAATAAAGGATCCGGGCGATCGATCAAATCGCGTCAGACCAGCGATCAAATCGAACAAAGTCGATCAAGACAGACGTCGATCAGATCAGATGGGGAGAGGGAAAGCAATAGGTAGGAGAGAAAGAATAGGGGGAAGAGAGATACCTCCTTATCAATATCATTGAATCTTTTGTCTTGTTTGATTTTGAAATGTTTGATTCTAGCTTCTTTTTTTCATCAAAATCTCATTTACATTGGGTCTTCCAAAGCACACCCATATCCATTGAATTCATTTTTTTAGTTGACTTTCTAAGCCAAATCTTAACTTGACTATCGTATTCTAGTTAGATTTACGACTTTTGAATGAAGAATTTATATCCTTCACAAAGTTAACAATTAGCATAATATGAACCATTATATTGAGATTAACTCTTATAAAGATTTTATAGTACATTTATTTTATATTATAATGTATATCATTTATGTATTATTTATCATATTTATATATTATATTATACAATATATAAATAAAAGAACATATATAGATATATAGGATTTATATATTAATATTTTAGTGAGGATTATAATTTAAATTGTATTGTAGAATTGAAGACCTAAACATAAGTTTCTATTCATTATTTACCTCTATTTAAAAGAATCTATTTTTAGTCCCTGCCTATAAGATGGGGAGCTCTAATGTTTAACAGATACATCCTATTGCAGTGCAAAGCATTAAAACATAACTTAGAGACTAGACAACATTGAAGATATTTTTTCTGGTAAATTGGTCAGACTTCAATAAGATCTGAGTCACGACTTCATATATATACCAAATAATGCACTATACATCTACCTACAAAGCTCATAAATTCTTATTCCCTGGGCAAATATATAATTTTTGGTATCAATTCTCCCTAGGAAATGAACATTTCTAATCTGAACTTTTAACTTTTGCCTATGAAAAAGGCAGATTAAAAGATTCGTAATGACTATAATACAAACATAATGGGGCATCATGACAATAAAAGCCAATCAAAACCGCATGCCATTGTCTTTTGGCTTTTTCATTGGGAAAATTTTCTATATTTAAAAGTAAGCAATAAAGGCAGACACCTGGCTCATGGTAGTTGGACGTGGCATCTACAGAACAGTTCACGTGCCTCGTCTATTCTTCCACATTTTGCATACATGCCTACTGATGGTTGTCCATGGTGTGTTCCAAAGCTCGCATTTTTGCAATCCTTTGATGCATTCTAAATGAATTTGAATCATGAAATTTTTTGTGTCTTCCAATTAACTACATTTTTATGTGTTAAGGATCTGCAAATCATCATTCTAAGAGTTTAATTTAATTTTGATACCTTCACTATCACTGAGCTCATCCATTGTTGCAGCTTCATTTTCACTTGTCAACAAATGTGATGCCCTGAAAAGGCGAAAACAGGGGCCAAGTCTGTCAGTCTACATTCCTTGTAAGGCCAAGTTAAAGAAAGCAATGGTGGTGCTGATCGACAATAGAATTATGAATGAGGAGCAGAAGTAATCACCGGCCATTGCAGTTGTGAGTAGCCTAGCAATGACCTTGGTAGCCATGGTGATTCCTGAGTTGAATTTCTTTTATTTTCCATTTTCATTTTTACTGCAACAAATTTGAATTTCTTCAGAATTCATGGAGCATGTTAAAGTGGAGAATTTTAGGTAGCAAACCCTCACTTTGCATTTTACTGAGAGTGGATTTGATTTGGTCCCATTGTACCTGCTGCACCAAGAGAACACCCATGTTCCAGCATGACTTGAAATATGTGCATTACACGCTCATGTTAGCCAGCCCTGCAGTGACAGGCTATGTGGGTATTTCATGTGATGTCATTTGGCTCAATGCCCTCTGCCATCATTCTCTCGAGTGCCTTCACTGCATGTTCCAGGTAGTTGTGCTTGGGAAAAAGTGTCAATGATTACATCATAGACATGTCTATCAGGAGAAATCCCAGCCTTCTTCATATACTTGAGCAGCTGGAAAGCTTTCTGGCATTCCCCACAAACGTGAAATATGGTCAAGGGTTTTGCATAAATGAAAGCAGTTGGTATAAACTGAAGAGTCTCTATTTCCTCCATCACAGCCGCGCTCTCTGGAGGCTCCTTCACTTGTGTCCTTTTTAAATTAAATATTTCATTCACTTTGTCATTTCTGAGGAAAACTCCAGTTTGCG
>VDFB02140021.1:0-15022 GCA_007258455.2 Sequoia sempervirens | reverse complement strand
AGCGACCTCATCGAATGCTATTCCTGAGAGCTAAAGGGACAACAAGGGAGTTGTTTACTTAATTATTTATTATTGCCTTAAGTGTCAAGTTAATTTAAAAAGGTGATATTAAATAATTAATAAAACATAATCATAAAGTGACATAGATGAAATATTTAAATTATGACACTATAAAGTCACCTTATAATGTTGAGGGGAAAATTAAGTGAGATTTATAAAGAATTAGAAGCTCATTTTCGACTCACTTTTTGAATGTATAATTTTCTTACGGGAAGAGCACAAGCTTCTGGTTCTAGGGTTGGAAGACCCTCATGGTTCAGTTTCGGGTGTGAGACATCACCCCTAGCTGGAAGAAAACGAGTTTTGAATGAAATTTCTGCTGCTTCATTAAGATCGAGATTGGAACAAGCTGTGGAAGAAGAGAACTAGACATATTCTGATTTTCGTGACTTTAATATCTGAGATTTTGTAGCTACAATGGATTGAGATATTGAGCTTCATATACATATTTGAGGTCGTGGCTTTATTGACAATCCCTAGGCGCCTTGTTTCCAAGCATAAGAGTCAAGAAAAAGGCGTGTATGTGAGAACCTGGGCGAGTAAAGAGAAAAAACGTGTTTTCAAGGGAAGAAACGACTTTAATGGCACCATACCTTGTTCGTGGCTACTACTGGAAGGGTTCTAAGCAGACATTTGGAGTGTCTAAGGCAGGGAGCTTCACGGGTTGGAAGAAATATTCAAGTTGCTGATGGAAAAAAGAGGGATTCAAGCTGGTGTCGAAATATTTTGAGTATTCTGGGTCGTTTGCCTTGCTTCTTACCTCTGGGAGTGACAACTGTTGATATGAAGGCTGGAGGCTTCAATGGTCATGAAAAACGATTGCTAGAAAGTGGATAATTGTTGCTGCAGACATCTTCTGGGCATTTTCTGAGTCATTTCAAACTCCTCCAGGTTGGGACGTATGACTTTTTAGGTCTGGGTACTCGCATTGTGCTCTTGCATTCATTTCTGTAGCTATTTCTCCATATCCTAGCTAAGAGTCTATTTTATGTCAAGTAGAACTGGGACTGCCCCTTTGTAATTACAGTCACTGTGTAATCAGCAAATGCTTTATGGCTGTATGTTACTGTTTGTATTGAGTTTTCAGTATTCCAGTTGCAGCAATAGACTTTCTAGGTGATTCTAGTGGGGTATTGTTAATGATTTCAATGTATGGGAAATGTGGTTTAGAAGTGTTTCTGAATAATGTAATGCTGGAAGTATGTTAGGACTGTTAACAAGTGTGTCTCAGTTATAAACTGTGAACTAATGCTTATTTGAACAATGAAATTCAATGTCAAGTGTTCTGAAATATTTAGCACTATTGTTGTGACATAATTTTCATATTGAACACTCATAACCCATGTTCATAAACTCATTATTGTATGGAGACCATTCTGCCAAACTGAACAAGATTGTATCAACTATCTACTTCTCCGAAAAGGCATCTTACAATGTTTGACAAAAATGCCTAACTGCTGTGCATGAGTTTTGGTCAGTTATTTCAATCAACAGATAACTGGAAAAATCAGAATATAGAAGCATAGTTTAGTTAATTGCATTCTTGACAAATCATTATTTTCACTCTACAACATTACACGAGATAAAGTCAAGGAAACTACATTACCAGCTGACAGAAGTGTACAAGATAACTGTCTGATGAAATTACAAGTAGCGAAACAGAAAAATTGAGTTCAAATTAGTCAGGGACCTCACATTCTTGGAATTCGTGCAAAAAGATTGAGGGGTCTTTGGTGGGGTTTCAGTGTTCAAACTTGGTCGCCATCTTCATTAGGGTATATTACATTTGGTTTCACATCAATAGGGTGAGTTGTGAGAGAGATATGTGCATTTTAGTTAGATATTAGGTTGCTGGTTATGCATTTTAAGTGCAGGTCTGTCACAAATCAAAATATCAAGATTGGTCTTTGAGTGGAGTTATTGGTCTTGGCATTCTTGTTAAGCACAGTAGAGTCCTCTTATTTGATGCAGCACCAATTAGTTCTAATCTTATGCTCTTGGCAGGCATTCTCTATTATATTGTAAGCTGAGCAGTAGTACTGTCAGCAATCTTCTTATTCTTTTCATGCTTCATTGTAATACCCGCTGGAAAAGTGGAAGAGGCTAGCTTGCCGCCTATCTTCTTTGAATATTGCATTGTAGTGTTGTGACCTAATTCACACCTCGCCCCATTGCAAATGGGGACCCTTGTTGTTTGCCTTTTAGGGTTTTGCTTTCGCGTGCCTCGTTTTGTCTGCTCTTCGTTTGGGGGTTTTGAGTTTGCATTTTGAGTGATTGCTTAGAAGTCGGTCAGAGGCCACTGGTACGGATCGCTGGGAATAAGCGCCACCATGTGTCGTTAGCAAGGCTAGAACGAGGTGTTGTCGTTTGATTAAAATCCGACGCACCTCAAAAAGTTTTAGGGTTTCTCACCCCAAGGGCTATTTTTAGGACCTACTTTTTTGCTTTTTTCCGGGCGATGCAGGATCCCCTATTTTTTAGGGGTCTATTTTTGGAAAATTAAGCTATTTTTTGGAAATTTCTATTTTTTAGAAAGGTTTTATTCTTAGAAAGGTCCGCGGTTTTCAAAATCCACCGAGATTAAATAGCTGAAACTTCGAGAGAAAAATCGATTTACGAAATTTCTTTTTAAATTTTGGGCCGTCGGAAAATCACATAAAAAGTTCAAAAATCTGGAAAATTTGTTCAAAAATGGTGAGAAATTCTGGAAAATCACAGAGAAATCTGGTAAAGAGCACAGAAAATGGTGAATGAGATGATGAATTCATCAATAAATTGGTAAAAATTCAGGAAATCCGTCAAAAAATCTGGAAATTCATGGGAAAATCTGAACAATCATGGAGGAGACTGAAAAAGTTTGCCTAAGCATGAAGTTGACCAGCAGGTAAAAATGGAGAAAATAAGTCAATGAAGCTTCAGCTGAGATGCTTATGGCAACAGATCTGAGCAAGTTCGCTCTAGACATAGCAATGAATGGCATAAAAATCTGATCAATGGCCTGAGAAAGAGCAAAGTCCGCCCTTGTGTGGCTGGGTAAGAATGGCCAATGGCAATGAAATGCATGAACTCCGCCTTGGGTAAGAATGGAAATGGCAACAAATTTAAGGAAGTCCGGCTGGTCAAAGATGTCAATGGCCTAACAAATGGTGAAGTCCGCCCATGGAGAAGAAGAAAATGTCTAAGGCAAAGAATGAATGGCCAGACCATCAGCCAAGTCCGCCCTTAAGATAACTGTCCAATGGCAATAAAAACTAGGAAGTCCGCCCTGATGAGTGTCCAATGGCTTGACAAAGGCTGAAGTCCGCCTTAGTCTAAGTTAAAGTGGCAATCAAAGCAAGGAAGTCCGCCTATGCAAATGGCCAAACATTTCATGAAGTCCGCCCATGTTAAAGACTAAATGGGATCAGAATGAGGAAAGTCCGCCATCCAAAGTTGGCAATGGCCAACCAAAGGTCAAAGTCCGCCCTATGAAGTGGCTAAGAAACAATGCAAGTCCGCCCAGCTAGAATGGTTAATGGCATGCAACAAGCCAAAGTCCGCCCTCAGCCAAGAAGTCAATTGGCAAACATAAGGAGAAAGTCCGCCCTAGGCATAAGGTGAATGGCAAAGAAAATGTTAAAGTCCGCCTATGAAAAAGAAAGAAATTTGGCTAAGGCATAGCCAAGGAAAGCTAGAATGGCAAGCCAAGTAACAAAGTCCGCCATGTCTAGGGAAGAAAAAATTGAAATTTTTTGCCTAAGTATGTCCAAACCCCAAAGTGTCTAGAAAGATAAATAATTTTGGACAAATAAAATTGGACTTATCAAGAGAATTTGGATGAATAAAATTGGACTTGGCAAGATAAATTGTGAAAAAAAAATCAAGCAAATGGCTAAATAAAATCGGACATGGCGAAAGAATTTTGGACAAGAGGCAATTTTTGGACAAAAAATATGGTTTTGTAGC
The DNA here is from genome assembly GCA_007258455.2 of Sequoia sempervirens. Lineage (NCBI taxonomy): Eukaryota > Viridiplantae > Streptophyta > Pinopsida > Cupressales > Cupressaceae > Sequoia > Sequoia sempervirens. The sequence goes on along the minus strand of VDFB02140021.1, from coordinate 11,017 downwards.
TGGAAAAAGTTCGGACATCAGCTAGAAAAGTGGGACAAGAAAATGCAGAAACATAATAAATAAAGTTGGACATGGCCCAGAAAATGTTGGAAAACGATTCCATCTTTAAATAAGGTGGATGATGAAATTATCGGTCGTCAGGAACGTTGGCAAATTTTTTTCGAAGTCGAAATATTGGGACAAAAATAAGCGAATGGTTAGGGTGGACACATAAAATAATTATTTTAATTATTTTAATCATTTATTTTCCAACACCAAAAAAGAGATAAGTCTTGAAAATTTCGAAATTGGAAAGAGAGAGAAAGAGTTTTGTTGGACTGGAAATGAAATTAGAAACTTTCCCGGACGAGATTATTAAGGATAGAACTTGCCATCCTGAAGCAAAGTGAAAGATGAGTTCGAACTTGATTCAAAGGAAACATTGCAAATTTACTAAAATGATCGATCTTCTCACCTCTATAAGTGATTTCACTTCTCATTTGTGCAATCACTCGATTTTGAGAATAAAAGTGGTGAGAGGAGAATTGTTTAAAGCGAGAGGTTGAGAAAATTTGCAGCAAAGTGAAGGAAATATTCTGTTATCAGCTTGCATTGTGATCGTGATCACGTCTCCAAGAAGTCACAAGGCAGATTTGTTTTGTCCATTTCATGTTAACATGAAGCTTCACCATTTATTTTCTTTCCAGCTTGTTATTTTTTGCGAAGTCTAATTTGATTACCAGCTGGAATGTTCTTTCAAACTGATTTTAATGTCGAATGCTGATTTTTCTTTCTACCTTTTCTTGCAGATCCATTTTTCGAAGCAGCCAAGATGAAGTTTGCAAGCAAAGGTGTGCAAACACAATCAAAAATCAAGTCCAAGTGGGAGCACGTCATTGACACTGATCTTGGCCACGTAGATCTTGAAGACTTCCGGAAGAGAATGTACGGGACTGACGGACGTTTGCCTACACCAATTGCCATGAGGATGATGCGTAATGGAATCGTCCATGCAGCTGGATTTCCACCAGCAAAAGAATGTCCTGAGCTGATGGCAGAATGCGCACTACACTACAACGCACAAGACAGACAGATAGAAGCTCCTGACAGAAGGGTCCTTGCCTACTTGTCTGAGCCAGCAATCCAGGAAACTTTTGGCATTCCAATGTACAACCGAACATCCTATCGCACCAAGCAAGATGCACTCAAACTTTATCAAAGTCAGAAGGATCTCTGTGCATCCAACATAAACAAGAATTGGTTATTAAAACCAAAGCCTACTGCAAGCAAGATGCCGAAAAAATTGATCAGAACCCACTTCAAAGAGGAATATGGTGATATTGTTCTGCTACTTAACAAAATGGTAGGCAGTGCCCACGGTGCTCCTTTCGAAGATTGGATGTACTATTTTATTGATGAGATAATCACTGGAGTCAAGATGTTCAATTGGTCCAGGATGATTAGTGACAGCTTGCACGAACAGTTGGTCAACTTTGAGCATACCAAAAATTTTCACATGAGCTCATACATTGTATATTCACTCGTAAGATACTATAAGTATCCTGGCTTGACATGCAAAGGTGTGGTCGGCAATGGCTAGGGGAAATTGAAAGTCTACGATTGCTATCCACAGCTGCAGCTGAAAGAGAAGTCTCGTTTCCGGAGGGCTCATGATGCTTCTTCAAGGCGGAACTCACCAAAGACTCTCGCATGAAGCCAAGAGCCTGATCAGCCGGTATGGATTCTGGTTTATTCAATATCCTAAGTTCACCTACATCAGAATCCAAGGATTTTCCGGAAATCCTTATAGGCTGCCTGTCTATCTGACTAACAGGATGGTATTGTTAGAAGTGCTAAGGCAATTAGAAACATATCAAAACATCCAAAGGCCTAAGCAGAAAGCTGCTGTCACCTTCCCCTTTTTCATCGGCAACATGGAGGAGTCATGCCCGACAGCACAAGTAGCGGAGGTTGCTCGACTGGAGATTCAGCAATATCCATTCATCTCATATAAATCCAGAAACAACTTCGATCCGCTTCATCACATCAAAACTGTGGACGGAGAAAGATACAAACATCGAGTTGACCTAGAGGACTTTTGGGCCAACGCAGCCGATGAGTATGATGTAAGAAGAAGGTTATGGTCAAGGTTGCCATTAAGCATGATAAGGGCGACAGAGCTCTTCAAAATACCTGACCAACTGGAAGATGATGGAATATACGTGCAGCCAAGCTTCAAGGAGAATGAGCCACTTCCACCTATGAAATGGTTCGAACCCGAGATGGGTGATCTAGCCACCTTGATGCGCCCTGTTTTCAAGTACTCTCAGTGGTGGATAGATCGGCAGGTGGAAGTCTTAAAACAAAGAAATGTGCAATTTACCTACGAGTTGATGGGCGATACCGAGTCATGTTCTTCGAACGCCGGTGCATCTCGTGGAGATGGACCAATAGATGCTGCCCACTCCAAGAAGAGGAAAGAAGCCGATAAAACTGCAAGGCAAGACAAGGGTAAAGAGATAGATGAAGGGCCTTCGCGGAAGAAACACAAGTCTAGACCCCTCCAGTCGGCCACTTCTAGGAACATAGAAGAGATGCTTGCCATGGATAGAGAATCCTTGGAAAATGCCAGGATCCCTTCTCCAGTTGAAAATATAGAGCCAATCCAAGTAGAAGATGATGATCAACCTTCTCCAGCAGGCACAAAGATCTTGGAATCGGATAACGACACAGACATCGAGGATGGAGAATTCGAGGAAGGAATGATTTCCGCCCTCAAAGGCATTCAAGAGGACCCATCCGTCCAGGAAATCCAGGATATGCAGCTGGTCCAAGAAATTCAAAGTATGCCAGAAATTCGGGAAGAACAGGAAGTACAGGACATGTAGGACGTCCAAAATCAAGAGGACATAATTGAACAGCCAACAGTACCAGAATGGCTGAGGGAAAGATTGAAAAGAAAAGCGCTAGTGGAGGTCCTTGAGGAGGACAATGACACAGATTTTCTGGCCAGATTAGAGCAAACTGCCCCGAGGAAGAAGGCCAAGAAATTCTCAACCATCTAGAGAGATGAAGCCGGAAAACGCGTTACTTCCGGCGATAAATTGGTGCTGCCTACGTACCGGTATTGTCAAGCATCTAGATTGCTCCCCTCGAGAATATGCTATCACTACAAAATTTGCCATAGGTCCAACATCAAAAGCAAGCGGTGAAGTCTAAGACTTGACAATCAGGGTGGGCCACCAATGGATTAGAAAAGAAGCTGCTAAGAAAGAGTATAAAAGAAATCCAAATACTTAAAGGACTACATCCAAAGACTCGACAAAGCTACCGCAAACGGAGCAGACAAGTGGCTTTATCTAACCGCCTACGTGAAACAAAAGTAAAACCTGAAGAAGAGGCTGACAACAAATGAGGGAGCTGGTTAATCGCCGATTGAATGAAAGAAGAGCTGATATTTGCGTAAAGCCGCTTAAGTGAATGAACAGGCTTCCTTCATGCTTTCACGAGTTGCAGATCTTGCGGAGTCATGGAGTAGTCTTGAGGATATTCAGAGCAGGATCATCCCATGCATTCGGGAACTGAAGGGCATTTCAAAGCAAAGATTGATCGAAGACAAGGTTATCGAAGCTGGAGCGGCTTATGATTTCAACGGATGGTACTATGCTTTGATCTCAAGGAAAGGAGTTCTCGAAAAGGCGAAGCAGGATGGTGGTAGAGTTGAAGAACGAGTAAAAGAAATTCAAAGTAAAATCTATGAGATGGCTGCTGATATGCTAGACAAGGAGGTTGTCCGAAGGAAACACTTGCGCTGGCGAGCTCTGAAAGAGCAAGTACAGAAGTTTCTCCACCACCGGCCAACTGCAAGAAGGATTCACCGCGTTCAATTCATGGCCATCGGTTTCTTGCCGCAGAGCCAACAACGTGGGCCGCGTTTAATGTGCCGAACTTTTGATTTGCCGGATAACATCGATGTCGCCTCGACATTGCTGGCGCGGAAGAAGTCAATTTGATAGTAACCAGTTCAACGTGAGGCTACACAAGTGGATAAGGATGACACTCCAGTTGTCTAGTGTTCTCTTCAGTTAACTGATTGTGGTTTTGGAAACCCTAATTAGGGTTTAGTTCCATTTAATCTTGGCCATTGATCTTGAATCAATCTCGGCCGTTCTTTGTAATTTGAAAAACTATATAAACCCCCCCCTCTCTCTCTCATTTTTCATAGATGGATAGTTAGATTCGTAGAAGTTAGATATTCATTAAGAAGTTAGAGCAGATTTGAGATAGATAGATTGTAGAAATAAAGAGAGAGTTCTTATGAGATTGTTGTGAAAAGCTACTTTGATAATGAAGTTCAAATGCATGAGGTGCTTTGAGTACTTGATTGTTGAATAGTTGCATGGTCGCGTAATTTCTTTCTCTCTTAGTAGATTTGAATTAAAATGTATGTTAGAAGAATGATTGATTGATAACGGAGATTAGTGAAACCGAGCTCATACTTTCTTTGGGTGGATGATTTCACTCAATGTGCAAAGTTAGACTGAGCTTTACTGTGGATGCTTAACTTCTGTTTTAATAATTGTTGTTCGATATGATGGCAATTATTTATCATGTGAAAATCACAAGCACATTCCTAGAAGATTGCACTTGCTCTGCGTAGTTGTCATTAAACGTGGCGAAACAGAGTATGGTTTATTTGGTTTCACTTAGTCTTCGTCTTCTCTTGATTTCTTAGGAGTAGCATAGAGTCTCTAAACCCTAAATCTTTTTTCACTTTTTTTATAAAATCAAAAAATTCAAAATTGTACTGCATTTATGTCTCTGCTTTTCCGAATAACTTGCAAAATCTTACTTGTGCCCACAGCAAATCACCTCCATACCACAGAGCCTATCCGCGTTCATCTTAAACATTGGAATTACCCTATGACCTCACTTGCAATCTTAGCATAGGAAGTAGTTTTTCAAGAGAGAATAGAGCGTCTGTGACACTTTGTTCTAAAATGTTTAGTGTGCCGTTTTAACAACATGCAGCTCCTTATAATATTGAACTATTGAAATAATTTGTTTGGCTATAGGATATATTTTATTGTGTATTGGATGAATGCTTATATTAATATTGACTGACAAATAGTGGAATGATGCTCTATAGCGACAGAACAAGCACTGGTTTGCAACCTTTGTCTCCATCTTCAGGTTTATCTGCCCCTTGTTTCCCGTACCTTGAGAGGTCCCTCTGGTATTGTTTTGCTGTTACCGGATTCCTGGAAACTTGTTTTGGGTCCCCGTTCAATTTTGGTTCTGTGATTCGGTTCTGCTTCACTGTGTCAACCAGATCCTTTCGGCTTTGGGCTCCACTCTCCGCGTAATCCAAGAGAATCCTCGCGTAACCCGAGCAGAACCCAAACCAAGATGAACCCTAATGCCTAGTATCCAAAAAGTGTTTTTGAGCATTTTTTAATGTTTTATGGAGTTTGACTTTGACCCATGCCCAAGGCAACCCTAAAAGTGACCTCTAAATCACTCTAAACACCTTAACTACCTCATTCTTATTCATTTGTTTTGCAAACAAGCATTTTCATTCCAAGAGGCTGAGCTATCATTTTTGCTTGTTGGATTGAAAGCGGACTGTGACACAACTTTCTTTTTTCAAAAATTGTTCTGCATCATTGAACTGAGAATTTATCACACATCTGTAGAGAACGAGAGGAATACTACAAACTAAAACACATTACACTTCTGTTCTCACTGACTTGATGTACTCTCCAACATCTCTCTTCTCTCATGTGGAGAGTTAGAACTACTTGGCCATGCCTTTGCATCATTAGGGAAGTTTTGCTCTTTTTGACAATGTCAAAAGTACGGCTGCATACAGATTAGGCAAAGACCTTTCCTTTTAGATTAGCAATGCATGGAAGATTCAAAAAATATCCTTGATATTGCAAAAAGATGTGTTTATACACTTCAATTGTGTAGTCACCCTTAGGTTCTTTCAAAGAAAAATTTGCCTATGCCACTGTTACATTGCACAGGTAAACCGGATTTTGTATTGCCAAGCTATTTTAAGCTACCACTCTCAAGACCAATGTAACAATGATACAAAATAATGTTTGAGACTGCAAGCATACATCAAATGGGTAGTAAAATAAAAACAAATTTTATGATTTTTTGTAGAAGGAATGTTGATAACTCTATTCGGGCTGGCTATTTTTTCAAAATCATACAAATTGAACCTTGGCATCAATATTAGACTTTTGCATCGTTCCCATACCCGAGTTTCAATATAACATTTTATTATGCCATTTTAAATGCATATTCAAGCTTATGGTGGTTTTGTTGTTTATATGGATGTTGTGATATTCTAATCCTAATTCATGCTTTCTAGTTGCATATATATATATATATATATATATATAATTTTTACATGTTCTTTGTACTAACGAACCCAAAACGAACCAAACACCCCCCCCCAAAATTTTTTTTTTTAGCCGAACCGGCGAACCGAATCCCCGAATTTGAACCCGAACTAGTACCGGAACCGTCAACTTAGGTTTTTTGTATTCACACTTGCATAATATGGCTGGGTTTTTACCCTCATGGTTGTCTCTTCTAGTCATGGTTCCATTACTTTAATGTTGTATTTCTTAGTCACTTCTTCAACTCCTAGAATGATCTCATTGGTAGCACAATATCTATGGTTAGTGCCAAAATTGGAAGGAAGCAAAGGTGCAGAGTATGCTTGCTACACTAATCTATGACAGGAGATATTTACAAAAAATAAACAAATCAAATAGTTATTAGGAAAATTGCATCATAGGATGCATATAATAATTATTTATTAGGTTTGTTATGGTTTTTAAAATAGGTTAATAGTGGTACGAATGTTTGTTTGCATTCAATTGTTAAAGCAACTCAATATATTTAGGGAGGCCGTTTATGGAGTTTCCTATAAACTAGTATATGAGAATCCTATAAATATGTAATATGATTGAATGAATAGGGAGTGGAGTAAAGAATATTGTTTCTGTGTAAAATTCCTCTGATTCTTTTCATGGTATTAGAGCAAAGTCTTTCCTGTGTGTTGTCATTGTGATAAAATTTGAAGCAATTATTGAGGCCGCATGCTTTGAACAAGTTCCTACTGTATTTTTGGAGCTAAGATAGGTTGCACCTAAGAGTATGGTTAGGGTCTAGAGACATGTTACAGTAGCAAAAATTTGGAGATCACATTCCCTTAAACTTGCAGACAAGGTTGTCAAAGCATATGCCCTACAAGTATTTGAATTCTGTCTTTGCTGAAGAGAAGACAAGGTGGAGTTTGAGCTATCATTGTAGTTATTATTATTAGCATTCTACTTTCCTTGTGTCACCAAAGTGATTAAGCATTCTTTTGGCATAGTCACTTTAATCAAATATTATAGACAAGTTAGTTCAAATTTTAATGGGAAATAGCTATCATAGTTTACAAATAAATGGTGTTAAAATTGTTGTAGGGAATTTAGATTAGCACAAGAGAATTAGTCAAAGAAACAAGAGATATTTTGTGTTAGTTTAAAAGTTAAGTTGTATTATTTTGTTTAGAATAAGGTCCATTTTTAGGAATCGTTAGTTGTCATATCAAAATCTAAAAGTGTCAAAAAGAAATAAAATTTATAGTAGTGTTCCCAATCAAGTCAAGGTGCATTATCGGTGGAAACTGACACCTTTGACATTGTTTTGATTAGTGGGGGGTCAATGTGATGAACCCTGCTGGCTCACAACTCAAACCCCTGTATTTTCTTATCTTATTTGTGTTTTTTTAGTTTTTTAAAGAAAGTTTGTAGACAAAAGAGAAGGGGCGCATCATATAAAAGCTCATAAAACTTAGAATTGAGCTTAAATTCAGGAAGTGCAGAAGATATTAAATAACTGAAACAAAGAGATTACAAGTTACAAACATACCCGAAATGCTCCAGATTATTTAAATAAGAATTTATTCCATATTGCTAGCCAAGAATGATGAAAATTGACAATTTCAAGCGTAGAATCCAATTGAAAGCAATCTCTAGCCTAAAAACTGAAGCAAATGAAAGGTACGAGCTAGACGCCAATGAAGGAGATAAGAAACCTTCAAAGAAGAAGGCCTTTCTTCTCCAGAACTCCAAACGCCCTTGAGAAAAGTGCCACGCACTTCAATAAAGAAGCCACGTCCTCAGCATAGAAAAGTACGGCCATGAAGGTGGAGTGTCTGCCAGATGAAGAAGGACGCCAACTCTCAAACCCTCCTGTATCTTATTGACAACTACTGAATAGTGCACCAAAAATTCTCATTGAAGCACTGTAGAACTTCTGAATTGAAGCCCCTATTGTAGCAATCATTCAACTAATCTTTCACAGTCTCACAATCACAGATCTTTGAAGAGTTTTCGTTCTCCAGAGATAAACAAACTCCTAAAACCCTTGTCTCAGAGAAGCAAGCAAAGCCAAAGCCAAGAAAATATCAAATAGTCAAAAGTGAGTTTGATTTTACCTTGGCTTGCATATAAAGCCAAAAGGCACGCATCCCAAGAAGTGACGCCACTTTTGGAGTCATTTAAATATTTTAGAATATATTTAAATCCCCTTTTCAATAGTTTTCACTTAAATACATGGTGCCCACTTTAAGTGATTTAATTAATCACTTTATGAAATATTTCACTAAAATGCTTCTAATTTTCACTTAAATAAATTTAAGTGATTACTTTATTATAAAATCAAGTTGACTTTATAATATTCCGTCAAATATATTAAAACACTTTATTCCATTGAAATATTCATAACTCGCTCAAAACCCAACATAATAATGTGCCATTAGAAGCTGTCAACCCCTGAACTGCCAAGGCCTACTGTGAGCCAATCATTGAGCTCTGAAAATGAGAACGACAAAACTCCTCTAGAAAATGTCACTGACCCTCTAACCAATCTAGTTAGCCCACAAGGGTCCAAAAAATAGGCTAACACACTGTTGCCAAGAACTGACTAAAATGGGGACATTACAGTCAAGTATTTTCAACATGGAGAAAAATCACACATCAATTGAGAAATTTGAAGGTTCAGAGTTCCACACATGGCAAATCAAGTTACAGTTGATCCTTATTGAAAATGATATATGGGATGTGGTAAGTGGAGCAACAACAAGGCCAACTGATGCTGATGGAAGCACAAAATGGACTGCAAAGAATTGAAGAGCAATAGCTTTGATTGGTCTTGGACATTCAGATGCATACCTCCACCATATTAACTTATCAAAGACCTCAAAAGAAGTGTGAGATGATTTGAATGCTTTGTTTGGATTGCAAGCATCAAGTGCAAAGATGGAATTAAAGCAAAAATTGTTTGGGCTGAAAATGATGGAAGGTGATAGTATTGTTCAAACCTCAACATATTAGTAAGTTTTTCTCCCTAATAAATCAAATAGTTGGGATAAAAGCTAAAGTAGATGATGATGGTGCAAAAGCTATTTTTTTAACTAGCATGCCTCCTAGCTATGGTAATATTGTGTCCACATTGAACAAAGTAGATTCTACCCTAGAAGATATAATATCCACTGTAATCGATAAAGGAGCTAAGAAAATTGACTCAACTATAGAGGAAATTGCAATGTTTGGAAAAAAGAAGCCTAACCATTCCTCCAAATCCAGTTCTTCTGCATAAAGGGAAATCACTTTTTAAAGGATAGAATTTTGTGCTACTGTTGCAAGAAAAAGGGACACATTATTATGAATTGCATTCAGCATGCCAAGGATCTCCTTGATGGCAAGATAAATATAGATAAAGCATTGGTTGCGGACAATGATGAAGATGGTCTTTTTGAAATAGCTATTGAAGACCCTCCACATGTAACGTGCCCATTGTTCTACCCTTTGTTTTTACTATGTTTTATTCACAAGTTAAACCGCAAATTGGTATCAGAGCCATATTGTTTACATATTGTGTACTTCTTATTATGCCAACTGAATTTGAAATCGAACAACAGGTTATAGAGACTTTGAGAGAACCATATTGTCCATCTGGTTTTAGCTTGGTATTAAAAGCCAGTATCTTTATCGTTGTTTTTATAGTGGTTGTAATTTTTATCCTGAAGATAGCATTGCCTCATTGAGTTGAGTAAAATCCTCTGTAAGCCTTTTTGGAGCAAGTATTACTGAACACGGAAGTGATCCATCTGTAGCTGTGGACCTGCAGTAAGACCGTAAAGCCCATTTTAAGCCGAAGGACAGGCGCCGAGGGTAGGCTGTAAGACAGAAATTGTAGCAGAAATACAGATCACCAACTTCCAAGTAAGTTTATTCCTCTACATGGCAAGTCAGCGCTCAATGAATGCAAGTAGCTCTCTTTCAAGTGTGATTCATAACTATTTTCAAGATAAAGATGAACTTATAGATGATAAAGGCAATTTTAAGTTTCCAGACATTAAGATCTCAGATTTATATCCTGAAAAGGGCATAAAGGCAAAAGTAATGCATTCTGTTAGGCAATCAGAGATAAACCTTAGAGTTTCTGGAGTTGGAATTTGTCCAGTATATTTACCATTTCTATTATCAGATGATATAAAAAGATGGAAGGAGAAAGGATATTTTCATGTCCACTTCTCATTAGTTGATATAATCCTTCATCCACATTTCAACTTTGATATAGGAGCAAAATATTTTGCTACTCTTATAGATACTCGGTGTACTATTTGGGATCAAGCTGTCATAGCACAGTTTAAAGGTAGATTGGTAAAATCTATTGATGAAGAAAATGGTGGTGATGCTTTAATGTCAGTTCGTCCGAATTTCACCATCAATCTCAATGATAAATATGTACAGTCGGCTTTCTGTTTGTTATTACAGGTTAAGGGAATAGTTTTGCAACCTGATTCTGTATATGCTACTATAGGTGGTAGGTGTGTATATAGGCTGTTAAATACTGTTTTCCCTCCTTCACGTTTTCCAGCAGGTGTCAGTTACACTGAGGCTAATGCTAACGTAGATAGCCATGGAAGGCATATAGATGCAACTGGATTTGATATAGGGTTTCC
>VDFB02140020.1:9792-32270 GCA_007258455.2 Sequoia sempervirens | reverse complement strand
CATGTTTTAGTATTTCTACCTCCATAATAAGATATTTTTGATAATAATGTTTGAATTACAAAAATGCAATATAAGGAAAATGATTGTGTTACAATGTAATGTAAATATCAATGCAATGAACAAGTCTATGATTCATTAATGTCAAATAGACAAGCACAAAGAAATATAATAACAATGAGAATAAAAGAAGTTGGAGTAACACAGAATAATATTATCATGGAACACTAGAAGAATGATGAAGATTGGGTCATGGAACTCAAATTTTTGCAAGACACTATTGTATCTCACATGGACGTCTATGTGAAGCACTAGTATCTAGACAATTTGAATTGAACAAAAATTAAAAAATACTAGAAATAACACAAACAAGATACTTGAAACATAAAAGAAGGAAAAAACAACACAAAGGTGTTAAATCTTCCACATTGAGAAAACAAATACCAAAATAAAACATGAAATTATTAAGATATACAATTTTTGACATTACAACTAATTTGACCATATTAATTTTTTGATATTTTGATGTGACACCATTCTGTTTCTTTTAACTAATTCCACATTAAGGTTAAAAAAAACAAAAAAACCTTTTGTTGCCAAATTAATAGACCTCACGATGTGAATGACTTCTTGTTGTATTGTCGTTGAGTGAATCAAATTCTGATCTTGTTCAACTGCATCATTATTTATTAGTTTGTGCATAAAGAATACACAAACCCCAAAAAGTGTGATGCCGAGGTAGGATCATGTAAACACAGAAGGCATTCTGTTTAAAAGTAGCCAATAATTGGTAATTCCAGTTAGTTGGGTACGCTTTCCAGTCATGGCAAATGGCAGAAGTTTTGTATCTTTGCAATTGGGTATTGTTCTGCTGATAGTTTCAGGTGCCTTGGGAGCTCCTGAATCTCATCTTGTGGAGAAGTTGCCAGGCCAAACAAAGGATGTCAGGTTCAAGCAGTATGCTGGATATATCACCATCAATGCAGAGAAAGCCTTGTTTTATTATTTTGTAGAGGCTGATACTGATACACCCACATCGAGTCCATTAGCCTTATGGCTAACAGGAGGTAACAAGAACAATAATATATTGGTTTTTAATAGAGGTTGAGGTAATTGATTAACAAAAACTCAAATCATGTTCAATCACAAAGTTCTGAAATATTTTTTTCTTGGCGGGCTTTTAACCAACTCACCAAGGTGATCTTCTGGGTTTTATCATATCAAGGTTTACCCTGATTCTATTGCAGGGCCTGGATGTTCATCACTTGGGTATGGAGCATTCGAGGAGCATGGCCCTTTCAGACCCAAGGGAGACCTTTTGGTGGAGGATATCTACTCTTGGAATAGAGGTAGTGGGTTGCTGAATACTGACCCATAATTTTTTTGGGGGTTAAAATAGACATTTATATCCACCATGATATACATATATATATTCATCACTGATGCTTCGATCTATCCATGGCAGAAACAAATATATTGTATGTGGAGAGCCCAATTGGAGTGGGATTCTCATATTCTAATAACACTATGGACTATCAGAATTTTAATGATGCTTCAGCTGGTATGTTAGTTATCTCTGTTATTGTCGGTGTGTTGTTTGGATGGGAAATATTGAAGGGGATTGAATCTAATAAAAGGCTATTGATTGATACAGCTGAAGACAATCTGGCATTCCTTTTGAATTGGTATGAGAAATTTCCAGAGTTCAGAGATGTAGACTTTTACATAACTGGGGAGAGCTATGCAGGTATGCCCAGCTTTTCTTTGCTTAGATATTTTCAGCATTCCTTAAAGCTGACTATAATGTACAAATCTGTGATTTTTTGGGTTCTTTTCAGGGCACTATGTTCCTCAGCTAACAGCTCTTGTTGTGGATTACAACAAAAAGAAGAATACAAAGCCTATAAATTTGAAAGGAATCTCTGTATGTTTTATCTTCTAAGACCATTTTCACACTTTCATTGAATTAATCACATGGATTACTTGTGGTTTGCTTGTATTTGATATATAGTGGTCTAATGCTTTTAGTTTTGTCATTATCATAAGGGCAGTTAGGGAATCCTTTTCTGGATATTGAGATCAGTATAAACAATGGAGAATATCTGTGGTCACATGGTCTAATTTCAGACAGAACATACAGATTTACTCAGAAAGTTTGTAATACTTCTAGACAGTGGATTGAAGAATATGGCAATGGCGAATTATCTGATGCTTGTTCAAATGTATCTTTGATGATGGATCTTGAAATGGGAAATGTAAATGCTTATGATGTTATTTTAGATGATTGTGTTTCAAACAGTCAAATGCAGACAAGGGCATTACAGAGAAAACATACAAGGTTTCAAAAGAAAGTAAGTTATGGATCCAATCTTGTTAGGAGTGCATTACTGTTGTGTTTTTTAATTTCAATTTGTGGTATTCACTTAATTAAAGACATTGCCCATTGTTGTGGTGATTGCTGGTGTAGATTTCACAAAATGGTGTTGATGTATGTATTGAAAATGAAATATTTGCATACATCAATAGGGATGATGTACAGAAGGCACTTCATGCAAACATAAGTGGCAACTTACCTGGCCCTTGGAACTTATGCAGTAGGTATGTTCTTGTAATTTGTGTTTCATTATTATAAGGTGAGGACATGGTAAGAGGAAATGGTTGTATTTTTTTTTTTTTGGGTTTATGTTTTAATATATTTAATCTTGTGTTAATGAGGTTTTCAATAGATTAGAATGTGAGTTTATTTTAATAGTATTATTTTATTTAGGAAGATTTTTTATTAAATACAATTATATGATCATATATGTTCTTGACATGTTATGCTCAATAAGTTATGATATGCTCAAAGTTTTTGTTATGGAAGATTTATAATTGAATTATATGATTGATGGTAAAACATTATGTGCATTCAGCATACTCGATTATGATTCTAAAGATAGGTTAATCAACATCATACCAATTCTCTCTAACCTTCTCGAGGCTGGTGTACATGTTATACTTTATGGGTGAGTTTTATTTAAAAGATATTGCTTTCCTTCTATCTCTAGTTTGTGCCTTGGGTTTTTACTTTCATTTTAGCCCCAACGTTGTTTCAATGTGTGATGAAAAGTTGAATTTAAATGAATATTTGCAGAGGGGATCAAGACTCTCTTGTACCCTTTTCTGCAACAAGAACCATTGCTGATATGCTGGCTAAGAATCTACATCTACTCACAGTGATCCCATATAGACCTTGGTATGATCAGCAACAAGTGAGTTATATAACTTAAATGTCATCAATTTTTAGTTATACATATTGAAAAATATGTACATGGAAAATCCTAGAGTTCTTAAAAGTTATAGGTATCCTCCATGTGAAAGTAGAGTATTAGATTAAAATGGCTTGTAATAGGTAAGATGGAAGTTCTCATCCTTGGGCAAATAGCTTGTTGAATATTTTGGCTAAAGAATTATATAGTTCAAATATAGCTTCTATCAAGTCTGTCTAGACAATGTCTTTCTAGAAAATCTAAATGATATATATGTATTTATACTTGTTACTAATATAAATTTATGATTGAAATAGATCGCAGGATGGACTCAAGCATATGGACACAGAACGAAGGACAATAATAATACTATTTTGACATTTGCAACTGTGAGAGGTGCAGCACATCAAGTGCCATATACTAATCCATCTGAAGGATTGACTCTTTATAGATCATTCATTAGAGGCTTACCTCTACCTTCACCTCCCATGTAAAGTGGCATAACCTCCAAAATAAATTTTCTTGTTTACATATCAATGAAAAAAGATTGAAATAAATGTCATTTCTTAATCAAGTAAAAGAAGTTTCTTAAGATGAGGTAAGAATGTCTAAAACACTAACTATTATAGGTTTGGTGAATAAATATATGTCTCTTACTTGGGTTCCAAAGGAATCTCATGTGAGAGGAAAAAATCTTTTTATAAAATTGCTGGACATAGTCATCACAATTTTTTACTAATATTATTTGATTCCTATATAATCATGAGTTATACAAAGGATAAAACCACAAATTAATTAAGAGATGTGTTAGCAAGAAAAAGGCACAAATCGAAGGTTTGACCCTAATATGAATAATAAAAGGAGTTCAAGACTTATGCAATGTATTATAAAAGGTTGTGATAAAATAAAATAAATATTATATTAAATATAACAAAACATACATATATACATCTAATAGGATTCTTGACTATCCTAAGATTTTAATCCATGAATTCCCTAAATGTTAAGCCCTAAAGCTTAAGACCCTATGGCTTTATCGCTAGCTTATCACTTTATGTTCTAATTTGGAAGTGATTACTTTAGCCAATTCTAGGTCACTTAAGTTGCCTTGCAAAGTCCTTTTATTTGTGTTCTAATCACTTTCCCTTTCGTTAAACACTTGTTCTCTATTAGATCACTTAAGTGCTTTGTAAGTGCCTTGTCTGAGCCTTAAAAATATGGCCCCGCCACTTTCCATGTAGGATCCATGTGTCAAGCCTTCGTTTTATCGTACATAATTATTTTTTCATGGCCTCATTTTGTTACTTTTGGTTGAAAGTCGTAAGATTGTGAAATTATGACATTTGTATTAAAGTTGTCAACTTTTGTCTTTATTGTAACAACTTTTCACTTTGCAAGTTCTTATTAAGAACCCATGGGTGAATTCTTGACTGAGCGAGGTATCGCTAAGTATTATTCTAAGAACCATTTGACCTTCAAGGTATTTTCCCTAGTGGCGTATAGGTGGCAGGTTTTTATTGTTTGGCACTTGAGTTTCTTATCATAGGCTCAAAATAGTCAAGTCCCTTTAACCTATGAAGGCACAACAAATTGCCATGTGTAAAGTGAATCGTTAAATTTTCAGTTGGTTTAGTGCTAGTGTCATTAACAAATGGAGCCTTCTCATTACATCACATAAGGGAGAGGAGTCAATCGTGGGTATAGATTTGGACAGCTTGGGGCCCACCGTTGGCCAATATTTATGCCAATTAAAATTTCAAATATGCTTTTAAATATCATATGACAGATTCATATTAAATTCAAAATATGTCCTATCATAGGTAGACTTTTTTATTGCCATCTTCTCAATAGTATGTGAATGCAACTTGACATTTATTTGCCACCTTCACAATATTAAGTGAATGCATCATGATAATCTTATTTCCACAATATAAATAATCTTTGTCACCTTCCCAATAAAAGGTTGTTGTAAAGGGATATTTTAATATCCAAAATATATGTCTTATTGCATTAAAAGTGAGTTGACATGCACTCAAAGTGAGTTGACATGTATAGAAGACATTGCCAACTAGTTTAATTCCAAATATATTTTAACAAAATACATTTCAACATGTTCCATTTCTCATCTTCTTTTTACAAACTACTGGTTCCCGAGTGTCCATATTAACCAATCTTTTTCTAAATTTGCCTGCAAAATTGAAAAAAAAAGAACTCTCAAGCTCACTATGCATTGCAATTTTTCATTAAAACACGTAATTATTAGACTATTATTTACAAATAAACATAAAACATAATAATCATAAAAAAAATTAAAACTAGTTAGAATTCAAAAAAATATTAATATCATTTCAAATCACCAACCATAAATCCTATGTACTCATGAAGCTATCACTTCTACCATTAATCCATGGAATCCAGATCAAATTCCCTCCCAGAATTCAAAAGTATCCACTTGCTACCAATTCAAATTCTATAAACCTATTTATGCAAGCAATCCTCAGTTGTACGATGCAAGTTACAACTAAAGAAATTCAAATCTCTCACTTCTGTTGCATACTCCTGAGCAATGATGACCTCCTCCAAATCGATGTAGTCTTCTCCTTCAGCTTCTACGGTGAGTCTCAATACCTTCCTTCGCAATAATACAAACTACATTCCATTTACTACGGTGTGAAATTGCCTTATCCATTAACATTTAAATGAAATGATACCTTTTTAATTTTCATAGCCATACTTTATGTTGTCATCGACCAGTCTCCCTTAAAGCTTACTGCTATGGTTCAAATATTTCCAACCCTTTCCAATACAACATTACAATGCATACATATATATATTGCATACTGGATACATATATACATATGTTTCCTATAGCCCTATCCATTTTCCTGAAACTTACGGATTTATCTATAGGTTTATATATATATATACTGCATATTGAAATTTATATAATACTATATAATACTATATAGTTCATCAATAGTATGGTTCAAATTTATCCAACCCTTTTTGATACAAAATTGTGATACATATATATATATATATAGATACAACGATACACAAATTACTTATAGCCTTGTTCATTTACATTCAATTTATGTATCAATCTATCTCTGCAAATTTTATATATATATTGTAGGGATAGATGGATATGTATGTCACCCATATTGGCCCCTATCCCTTATAGCCAACTATGATAATGGCTAACTCCTACTTATGTTACAGAAAAAAATTAAAAGGCATGACACACACACACACACACACATATTTAAATATATAAACAAAATGTACAAATATATATATATATATCGGATTATTATTTATTTCCAATTTATATGTTGTATGAAGTTATATTTTAGTATGCTATTTGAGAAATGGTTATAACATAAGTAGGAGTCAACCATCATCATAGTTAGCTATAAGGGAGAGGGGTCGATATTTACAGTCACTTTAATTGAACAACAAACAAAGCATACATCTAATTAGGTTGAATGTACATATGCATATATGTATATGCATGCGTCGACGTATACATCACATCAAAACACTCTTTCCCTACAATGCATGCAGTTAGAACTAGTATATAATCCATGGCAAATACCATGACTTATAAATTCTTGGAAAATGCCATGAATTTTAATTTCATGGAATATGCCATAAACTTTATACCACTTCACTGCATTCTCTGTAGGGAAAAAAAGCTCCTCTGTTTCTTTGTTTGTTCTTCAATTAAATTAATAGCGTATACATGTTTCCTATACTAGGCTATCACGTACCATACCAACCATATGTCATATGTCCAAAACTATACCCACAATCGGCTCCTATTCCCACACATAGCTCCTCTCCCTTATGTGTATGTTTTGTTTGTTCTTCAATTTAACTGACTGTAAATGTTGACCCCTCTCCCTTATAGCCAACTATGATAGTGGCTAACTCCTACTTATGTTATTTATGAAAGAGCATAAATACCTTGAAACAACTATGAGATAGATATACATACATACATACATACATATATACATAAATATACATATATATATTGCAGAGATAGATAAATACATAAGTTTCCTATACCCTTCTTCATTTACATTCAACTTAATTAGATGTATGCTTTGTTTGTTCTTCAATTAAAGTGACTGTATGGTAACCATTTCTCAAACAACATTATGAAACATTTACACAACTTGAAACAATAGTATAATAGAAATATTTCAAACCCTTTCCTGTGTCGTAATTCTCTTTGAAGATATACATATTTGTATCATATTGTTGTTTCAAGTTCATATATATTTGTATCATAATGTTGTGTCATTTGTATCATACTGTTGTTTCAAGTTTATATATAATGGTATCATAATGTTGTATGAGGAAGGGTTTAACATGATCACCGAAATGTTTATAAGAGGTAGAGTTGGTGATATGATAGTATACCATGCATTGCTTGTTTCATTGCACACATACCCTTCATCATTTGAAATCAACTCAATTAGATGCATGGTTAGTTTGTTCTCCAATTAAACTCAATATTACATGTATGAATTTGTTGTTTTAGTTGGTATCATTATTTTCATTGTACCAGTTATAAGTGTATGTTTACTAATCACTGTGTTTGATCAATGCAGAGGAAGAAAAAAGTGACAACAAATACTAGGCGACCTTTAACAAAGAGACCTATACCAAAGCGGAGGTGGAAAACTATGCCTGCACACAAGAGAGGTATGCATCTACCACATAGCGATGAGGAGGACGTTGTGATTTCTATTCACTAGCCAACTGAAGAACCAAGTGGTGAGGAGGAAGTAGAAATTGTTGTGGAGTAGCCAATTGAATCTATACTCCAAGCTAACCCAGTTGTATCAACCAAAAAGGTTGCACTGAGGTGGGAATGGACCATGGCTGACATGGACCGTGCCCTTGTAGATGTTGAAGACAACGAGTGGTCAACTAGAGGTGCAGCCAAAAAGTGGGGTATTCCAACCACAACATTGTCAAATTGGCTGGGTGGTGTGACCACTAGTGGAAGGAAAGGGCCCCCAATAGTCCTAACTGAGGACGAAGAGTCATTGATTTTCAATTGGTGCAAGGAGATGGCTATTGTTGGCCATGGTTTGGAGATTGTCAATCTCAAAATAGAAGTGGCCCAAATATGCAAAACAAGGAATAATCCCTTCAAGAATGGGCTTCCCGGTAAGTCTTGTTGGACAAGATTCAAAAGAAGACATCTCGATCCGTGCTTGAGAATATCCCAAGGACAAGATAGAGACCATGCTATAAATATTAGGCCTACAATTATAAGTGCTTTCTATGACATTTTGGAGAAGGCATATGCAAGAGGGAATTATGGACGACAGAGTATTTGGAACTACGACGAGATAGGGATGCAAGCTGGCTGAAATGGTAATATGAAGGTGCTTTCCAACAAAGGCGCCAAAAGTGTTGCTTACATTATCCCAAAGAGCCGAGAGTGGATCACTATTCTAGCATGTGTAAACGCTACAAGTCAAAAACTTCTAGGTTTTTATTTCTTCAAAAGCAAAAATCATGTGCAAAACTACATAGTCAACTGTGAGGTAGGAGCATTGATGATTGTTCAACCTCACACATGGATGACCAAAGAGATTTTTATCAAATGGATCAAGTTATTTTCTATGCAAGTACTTGGGGGTTGCTCGCCCAGCCATAGACACCTCTTGATATTTGATGGCCATGGCAACCATGTAGCCTTCTCTACCATTACCGAAGCAAGGGCGCTTGGTATTGACTTGCTCACCCTACCAACCCACACATCACACAAGTTGTAGTCTCTTGATGTGATTTTTTTCTTGTCTTTCAAGTATAACTTCAAAAAGGAAAGAACAAATTGGATTATTAGACATCCAAATCTAGAGATAAGAAGGGTAGAATTGGCTATGCTTGGCAACCTAGATTTTCAAAAGTCATTGAATTTTTCAAACATAATAGTTGGCTTCAAGAGGATAGGTATTTGGCCCTTTGATCAAAATTCTTTGGAAAAGGACATGAGGGTTAGCGATACTTTCCAGTTTGCTACCCCCGAGGAAGCATCAGTTGCTGCAAACATTCTAAGCCTATCCAACAATGGTTTGGCAGTGAATGAGGGTGAGTGTAATGATGGAACTGCAGAAGTTGGAGATCAACAAAATGGGATGCATGGTTAGTATGTTCTGCAATTACCCATCTTCATTTCCAATTAAATCCATTATATGCATGGTTAGTTTGTTCTTCAATTACTCTCAAACTTACATGTTTGAATTTGTTGTTTCAGATTCCAATGAACCACTTGAAGCAACAGTATTGGGAGACCAGAATACTATTGGAGACATATCTCTTTCCCTACCAACTCCACCCAAGAAGCCCTCCTGGCTCTTAGATGGTGCTTCTAATCTTGGTATGGATATGCATGTGGAGGAAGACCAAAGTCTTACAATTCCATCTCCATCGCACAACATGGGTCCAAATACATTAGTACATTTCTATGTTGATTGGGGAGACAATGACGGTAAGCAGTTAGGAGATGGATTGGATGCTACAAATAGTGAGGTGCCAAAAACAAATAATGCCAATTTGATTGAGCCTTTGAGAGGCCAACCAACTTCATGCATCTCACAATTCTTGAAGCTACCAGTTCATGTAGTGAAAGACAAGTCTAATAAGGTGGCTGAACATGGGATCAAATTGCAAAGAGGATCCCAACTCCTAACTATTGATGACTACATGGTCTTGCTAAGTGAGCAAGAGGAAAAGAAGAAGGAACTAGAAGAACTAAAATTGAGGAAGAAGTAACAACTTGCAGAGTGCAAGATAGAAAGGATTGCAGAATTAGAGGTGAAGGCTCTTATGAGACTTGAAAAGGAAAAGCAACAACTAGCAACAAAGGCTAAAAAGGAGCTGCGAAAGAAGGAGAAGGAAAAAAAAGGGAGGAGCAAAGGAGAGAAAAGGAAGCTGCAAAAAGGGATAAATATTTGGAGAAGGCACGATCAAATGCTGCAAAGGATAAGCGACTCAACAACCCTCTAAATCCCTTGCCCGACCGCCATAGGATCTTCACATATTTCGTGTCTATTCAATGCCCCCAATATTGTCCATCACCTACCCAAGGTAGCAGCCAAACATTTCAGAGTTGGGAGTCCTTCACATTTGCAGTCCTATACACTCTCACCTAGCCCAAGCATTACCCAACCATTTCAGAGTTGGAGTCCTCATTCAGATTCATACCAACTCTCACCTACCCCAAGCATAATCCAACAAGTTCAATCTTGGATTCCTTCTCCGTCGTAGGCTACATCCAACTCACAAGATAGCTTGGCATCAAATTTCATTTTTCCTACCTTTTTCGATTGATTTGAATGTTTTGCTGCAACTTTTTTGTTGTGAAGGTTTTGATGGATTCAAAACAATTTTTGATTTTTTTTGTTTTGAATGTTTGTAACTTGGAACAACAATATGAATTGAATACAAACAACATATTCCATCATGTTACTATTTGAGTTATTGTAATCGAATAGCCAACAAGGCATACATCTAATTATGTTGAATGTAAATGAACAAGCCTATAGGAAACTTATGTATCTATCTATCTCTACAATAGTTAGCTATATATTTATACATTTACATATATACACAACTATACGAAAGAGATGTATCTATACATCTAATTAAGTTGAATTAAAATGAACAAGGCTAAAGGAAACATATGTATCTATCTATCTTAATCTATACATATATGTATCATAATGTTGTATCATACCATTGTTTGAAGTTATTTAGAAATTTCAGTATGTTGTATCAGAAAGGGTTGGAAATATTTATATCATAGTGTTCTTTGAACTTTGAAGTTATATATAAATTTGATAATGTTGTATCAGAATGTGTTATGTTGTATGAAGTTGTATTTCAGTATGTTGTTTGAGAAATGGTATTAACATAAGTAGGATTCAGCATATACATATGCATATTTTTTGAGAAATGGTACTAACATAAGTAGGAGTCAACATATACATATGCATATGCCATATGCATATGCATATGCATATGCATATGCTGACTCCTACTTATGTTAGTACCATTTCTCAAACAACATACTGAAATATATATGCATATACAAATTTATATATAACTTCATATGCATATACATATACATATACATATATGTGTATTCATATACATATATGCTTATGCATATACATATGCATATGCATATATGCACATACATATGCATATGCATATGCACATATGCATATGTATATGCATAAGCATATATGTATATGCATATACATATGCATATGCATATACATATACATATGGATATATGCATATGCATAGGCATATGCATATACATATACATATGGATATATGCATATGCATAGGCATATGCATATACATATACATATGGATATATGCATATGTATAGGCATATGCATATACATATATGCATATGCATATGCATATACATATATGCATGTGCATATGCATATGCATATACAAATAGA
This sequence comes from Sequoia sempervirens, assembly GCA_007258455.2. NCBI lineage: Eukaryota > Viridiplantae > Streptophyta > Pinopsida > Cupressales > Cupressaceae > Sequoia > Sequoia sempervirens. Next base: position 20,518 of record VDFB02140020.1, on the reverse strand, counting down.
TATGAAACAATGATACAAAGTGTAATAACAAATTCATACATGTAAGATTAAGTGTAATTGATGAACAAACTAACTATGCATCTAATTGAGCTGATTGCAAATGAACAAGGGTCTTTGTGCAATGAAATGAAAAAATGTATGTTATACTATCACATCCCCAATTATAATTGACACAAATCAAACAATGATACAAAGTGTAACAACAAATTCATACATGTAAGATTGAGTGTAATTGATGAATAAACTAAGCATGCATCTATTTGAGTTGATTTCAAATGAACAAGGGTCTTTGTGCAAGGAAACAAAAAATGCATGTTATACTATCACATGCCCAATTATAATTGACACAAATCAAACAATGATACAAAGTGTAACAACAAATTCAGACATGTAAGATTGAGTGTAATTGATGAACAAACTAAGCATGCATCTATTTGAGTTGATTGCAAATGAACAAGGGTCTTTGTGCAAAGAAACAAAAAATGAATGTTATACTATCACATCCCCAATTATAATTGACACAAATAAATCAATGATACAAAGTGTAACAACAAATTTAGAGATGTAAGATTGAGTGTAATTGATCAACAAACTAAGCATGCATCTATTTGAGTTGATTGCAAATGAACAAGGTTGTTTTAAGTCATTTATAAATTTCAATTTGTTGTATTAGTGATGTAGATAAACATTCATTTACACAAATTTACATAGATGAAACAATGATCCATCACCAACAATGAAAAAAATGCAACAAACTTGATTCACTTGACAACTTTCATAAATTGATTCATCTCAAACAATGATTAAATGCATTATGTACCACATTGGAAAAATTGCCATGGCAGCCTAATGTGCATTCAACAAGGAAAAACCAACATGATGAATGAGTTTGTTGGTATTTAAGTATTCTTATAACATGTTCTATTGATTCCCAAAAATCATGTTCACACAAAGTATAGATCTTATCAAACCCTTCATAATTATTCCAAAGAATGTCCTACATTTCAATGCACTGAACTGTCATTGAATAAATTTCACAAAACAAATAATGAAGCCAATTGCTTTGGTGAGATTGAAGATAACATAATTACAGATTTTTCCTACAATTTTTATCAAGATCCAATGGTGGAAAAGGAAGTTATGGCATTTTTCCCAAAACTGCAAACCCTAAGCACGGTTCAGACCTGCCCTCACAAAAATGGTCATAACTTATTCAAAACTTAATGAAATTTGATAAGAATTGAAGCAAATGAAATTAGAGAAGGGGTGGATTTCCTCATATAGCCACATGGTTAGAGGAAGTAACTAAAACCAACACTATAGATCTTAATACCAACAAGGAAATGGGAGGCAACCCAACAATTATTTATTTTCTCAAATAACCACAAGGGTGGGTGGAGAAACATGATAAATCACAAAAGTGTGGGAAAATAAAGGGTAAGTAGCCACAAAAGAAGAAACATAAGGGCTAATAGAAAAGGATACTAAATGAGCCACTTTCAAGTTCTAATATAATTTAAATAGGAAATCAATGTAGGGATGTAAAGGTATTGTGGGTGTCATCCAAAATTAATAAAGGGATAAATTCCTCCATAAAGAGAGTGGATAGAATCCGCTATGGTGGATTATGTGCATGACTTTTTTATGAGGGAACTTCAAACATTTGTGGACAAAAAAGGAAATTACCTTGATGGAAGTGAGCCACAAGTGGCTCACTTCCATCAAGAATTTATTTCCACTAGGGTTAGTAGAAAAATGATTATTTGGGAATTTGTGTCCTATCTAGATAGCTAGGATAATTGAACCTAGGGTAGGTAATGCAAGAATATCATATGCTTGCATAAAGACTTCTATTTTTATACAATTGATGGACATACCAAATATCCTCTATCATAATAGTAACCATGCAAACTAGATCAAAGGTACTCCCATAATGGTTTTCCTATTGAAGTTAGTTGGAATATAGAGGGGATTGTAATATATGCCATTAGTCACATTAGAAAGAGAGAAGGATATGGTAGGTTTAGTGGTAGAGTTCTCTTAATAAATTTGAGGGGATGAATCCAAAATTCCTACCAGACCATAGAGAGAAGAAGAAGGCTCGTCAATGTCAAACTCCTATGAAGGTGATAAAGGCTCTACAAAGTTAGATGATTGTTGAAGAAAAGGGTTAGTGTAAATTTTTAGATTCTAGTAATTTTTGGTTATAATTTTGTTTCTTTTATCATTTACACCAAATATTTGAATAGTACTAAATTCAATGTGGTCCTTCAAAATATTCTTGAGATGTTAGAATCACTCAACATCATGTTTAAGTACTCTCTGAAAGTGACAAAATTCCTTTAGTTCATAAGAAGATGGAAAATACTAGTTGGCATCTAAAGGATGAATAAGAGGTAGCCACATTAGATTATTTTAAAGGAGATACAAAAGAATGGAATGAAGAGATTTAGAAAATTTAGTAAATTATTTATTTCTCTTTGGAGTAGTAGCAAAAGCAAACATGACAATAGAAGGTTCCATGGTAGAAGCATTGTTCACCAAATAATATTTTTTTTCTAATAATTAAATGAGGAAAAACCCCTAAACCCGCCACTAAGAGATTGTGAGGAGGGTACTTCAAATTTACTTACTATCTATTGGTAACTGTGAAGGGTTGTATAAAAATATGCAAATGCCATATATTTCATTAATAAGATCTTATGCAAAATTAAGGGATATGGGTTTCCAATGAAAACTCATTGCACATGAGAACCTAGGCGTGCATAAGGTATATAAGAAAATAAAGATTTATAATTGTGTGTGTGTGTGAAATGTGGAGATTATTAGTAAATCAACACAAACCTTAATGAAATGAATTATATCAAAGATTTGAATCAAGTAAACTACTATATTTTGCAGCTAAACAAATATTTTAAGAACGTTTCATTGTCCTCTATTCCCAAAGATTTATTCAACCATTTGGCCCTCAAATTTCTATGTGCACTATGGTTGTTAAAATGACAACTTGAGAAATGAGATAATATTCAACATGCAAACCAATTAAATTCCTACGTGAAACTATATGATGAAAATGATAATGGATACTATGATGAATGGATAATGATGTTAGATTATACAATATAAATGCTATGATATGAAGCTAGGATGATACTCCATATGCTCAAATGCTAACTATAAATATGCTAATCTAAAATGCAACTATGATGCAATGCATGATATAAAATGCAACTATAAAGAAAAATGTGATTCTAAGATGTAAATATGAAACAAAACATGATATGGAATGTAAATATAAGACTCCAAAATGGTCCAATGCTCAAACAATATTCCTGCATGATAACTCTACTCAAATGTGGATGCCAAATACAATGGAAAAGGGTTGTATTTATAGGCTTTTCCAAGCATCTTGTGATGTGGCAAAGATTGATGGTCAAGATTCAAACAAGAGGGATGAATTGTGGAGATGGAGAGAATCAAGAAGATGTTCCCTTGACCAAAGACAACATGCCAAATGGATGGGGAATCAAGTGTGGGAGAAAAAGACCACGTGTTCAAAGTTTGTTGAAGAAGTGTGTGAGGAATAAGCCATGTGTTTGAAATTTTGTTGAAGAAAATTCTAATTTAAAAATTAGAATTATTTAATTTCATGTGACCTTGGTGAGGTGGCATGAAAAGTTGTAGAAATGTGCTTGAATTCCAAATTTGGGATTAGTGAGAATTAATTAAATAAAACAAACTTTAGAAATTCGTTTATTTAATTAAATGGGAGGAATGTGATTTTAGATTTGGATAATTTGAAGATATGAACTATATAAATAAACTGAGAATTTATTTATAAGTAATTGAAATATTAATTAAATAACTAGTATTTAATTAATTGTCTTGACCGATTTTAGGTGTATACATTTTGCCCCTCTTTGAAGTAATGTGTTTACATGTTGCTTCAAAAAAATTTGCTAATGTTGACAAAAAAAAATTCGATGCGTTGATTTTCAAGTGATGATGGATATATGCCCCCTCAGGAGATAAACTGGTGAATTTTTGAATTTTTAGGATATTTTGTCGATTTATCTCTCGATAAAGAAGATTGAGCCTACCAAGTGATTAACTGATGCCCATGTGTTGCCTCCTTGTGTTTGATGTTTGATGATCGCGTTCAACCGATTGATTTGATGATGTTGATGTGATAGTTGATGATTGACCTCATGATAAGTGAGGATCAATGATAGGATAATGATAATTGAACTCATGATAGGTGATGGTCAATGATAGGATGTTGATGATTGTCCTCATGATAGGTGAGGATCAATGATAGATTGATAATTGACCTCATGATAGGCGAGGATCAATGATAGATGATTATTGACCTTATGATAGGCGAGGATCAATGATAGATTGATGATTGACCTCATGATAGGTGAGGATCAATGATAGATTGATGATTGACCTCATGATAGGTGAGAATCAATGATAGGATAATGATGATTGACCTCATGATAGGCGAGGTGCATTGATTGATTGATAAATCTCATGATAGGTGAGGTTGAATCGATTGATGAACCTCATGATAGGAGAGGTTGAATCGATAAATTGATGCTCATGAGATTTGATCAAAGTCTCACCAGAGCTGATTAGATTGATAGGTTGATTGATTTTGACTGATTGATGGGTAGATTGATTGATAAGATTGTTGATTTGTGATATATTATGATCAAAGGAGGATTTTAGAATTCTTCAGTCTAGGGAATGTTTCCTAAAGACGTGGGACATGATTTCGCATCTGGTGCAGGCCGATTTAGATATTATCAGTCGATGTGGTTTATCATCTTTGATTGATATGCCCCAGTATAGGATTGATTAATGTATTGAGACTTGATGATGTACTGATACTTAATGTATACACTTATTCAGTCAGAGATTTTATGATTTATGCCACTTTGTTGATGTATCTCTCCATGTTTGGATATCATTGTACACTTGACATTATTATTTTGAGGTTATATGATATGCGGCGATGATTAGCGATCTATGTGTTTATAGGATGGATGCATTTTATTTCTGCTTTATGATGCTTGATGTGATATGATATGCTATGGATGCCAATGATGATGTAACTGATATGTTATGATTCTACAATGCTTTATGAATGATTCCAATATGATGTATATGATGGATCCTATTATGCCAATGAAATGTGATGCATTTTATGTTTTTGTACTTTTCACATACAAATAAATGATGCAATGAATGGATGAATGTATGATAATGTGATGGTACCTAGTTCTATTTATATGATGATGCTTATGTGATGATGATTATGGGATGTATGCAATGATGATATGATAATGCATGCAATGATGATTATGTGATGTATGTAATGATGAAATGTGATGCATTTTATGTTTTTGTACTTTTCACATACAAATAAATGATGCAATGAATGGATGAATGTATGATAATGTGATGGTACCTAGTTCTATTTATATGATGATGCTTATGTGATGATGATTATGGGATGTATGCAATGATGATATGATAATGCATGCAATGATGATTATGTGATGTATGTAATGATGAAATGTGATGCATTTTATGTTTTTGTACTTTTCACATACAAATAAATGATGCAATGAATGGATGAATGTATGATAATGTGATGGTACCTAGTTCTATTTATATGATGATGCTTATGTGATGATGATTATGGGATGTATGCAATGATGATATGATAATGCATGCAATGATGATTATGTGATGTATGTAATGATGAAATGTGATGCATTTTATGTTTTTGTACTTTTCACATACAAATAAATGATGCAATGAATGGATGAATGTATGATAATGTGATGGTACCTAGTTCTATTTATATGATGATGCTTATGTGATGATGATTATGGGATGTATGCAATGATGATATGATAATGCATGCAATGATGATTATGTGATGTATGTAATCATGGTATGATAATGCATGATTAATGATTCAATATGATTTATGGGTGATGCCTATGCTATGTGAGATGGATTCCAATTATGTAAATGATGTGTGATGATATGTGATGTTTATACTAATTATGTATGGATGTAATGATGATGGGATGACATATGGATGATGTTTTGTAAGATGAATTATGATTATGTGATGCAAATGATTATGCTTAACTGAGCTTGCAAGACTTCAAAACTTCTAGGGTCTTAAGCTTAAATGAGTGAATCTATCCAACTTCCAAGAGTTGTGGGAAGGTTGCCATCAATTGATTATTTGTTAAGTTAAGCTTCACAAAACTTGACATATTTCCCAACTTTCTTGGAAATTTGAAGAGACTCATTCATTTAAGCTTAGTGGACCACTCTCTTAATGCAACTATATGAAATGATTTTGATTATGTAAATGAGATGTGATGCACATCTTTTTTGGGTTTTTTGATGCAAATATTATGATGTGATGCATGGATGGATGAATGATGTGATAATGTTTTCTAATGTATGCAAATGATGATGCAACTGATGTGTTTTCTATATGAGAATGATGTGTTTTTGGTAATGTCAAGTGTACTCAATCCATTAGTGTTAGAGATAACATCATTGTGAATTTGTTGCAACTTTGGAAAACCTATAGATACAGATGCACGTTAACATGGATGCAATCTAACTTAACTATGCAAATCTAATATGAAGATGTTGTCATTCGTAATAATTGATTTGTCATGCTTTTATCATCATTGAGCCTTTAAAATGTTGAAAGTAAGTACAAACATCGATGGTATATTTAGGCCATGATGACCTGAGTACTACTTCTATGATTTTTGATATTTCAAGTTAACACAAGCATCTAGGTATAATTAAACCGAGATGACATGAGTATTCCTCACGTAAACAGACAAGAGTTAATTGTTTTCCTATGCAAATTCAGAATGTCATTAGTGATACTTTGTAGAGCATGTCTCGTGATAGTTTGCATAGTGATAATGATCAACTCATAGACAACAGACAAAGAAAAATCATACTCCTTCCTGGCTCCTCTAGTTCAATACATCATCGAGGTGCTCCAGAGATATGATGAAAAAAATCAATTTTCAATGGTTGAACATTCATGCCACAGTGATAAATCCATGATTCAGAAGAACAATCATCCATTTGAAGTGTGCTTTTGGTTTGATTGATTTGGCTGTTTGATATGGATGGTTGATGTGTTCATGTTTGTGTGATTGATGTTCAATGTTGAGTTGTACTATGATCATTGTTTTGGCTGTGATGTATTACTATTGTTTGTCTATTGGTTCAAGCTCAAAGTTTATTGCCCCCAATGAGTTTAGGATTTTTCCCCCAGTCTAGGGCGAGACACGAGCGCGATGCCAGGATATGTACATGATGCTTTTTGATGACAAGCAGATGAATGTCGAAAGAGAATGGTGAAAGCGAACAGTCAACATGCTCAAATAGATGGAAAAGCTAGCCTATCACAAATAGCACCTGTTGCCAAGTTTTCACTATTTGTTTTTATTGCACTTTTTCAAATTATATGATTTTTTTGATTTTTTTGATTTTTTAATTTTTCACTTTTTTTGTATTTTTCTCTTTCTTTTTTTTTGATCTTTTTTTTTTTTGGGGATTTTTGAAGGATATTTAAGATGGAATGAGATGACCAAACTTTCCCCTAATCTCGTCAAGAACAAAGGAAGAAAATAATGGATTTTGATTTAAGCTAGAATATATGGAATGGAAGAAAATGAAAGGATAAGAATATGAATGGGATGATCAAGATCAACTAGATAAGATACAGACACAAAGCCCAAGTATTTTTCCCCTATTCCTTATCAAGACCAAGGACGAGAAGAAAGGATGTATCTAGTGAGAATGATGGAATATGGATAAGGCAAAGGATATGATACAAAAGATATGGACAAAGTGAATAAGATAAGATATATGATGTTCAAGGAGATCCTTAACTTTGTCAAGATCAAAGGTGGAAATGTAAGGAATGATAAGATGGACGAAACTTGCCCCCCCAAGTGTAGAGTGCAAGAGGAATATGGAAAATAGGATATGGATGATAGGGAGATGGAGGAAGGACTTAAGCATCAAGTTTCACAACCAAATATCCCTTTAATAAACCATGGTAAATGGGAATTATACTCATACATGTTTGCCTATTAAAGGTATGATGGAAGAACTAAGGACTTATCCAAAGGATTGGATTAAAGGAGAATAATGGAGGATGAATGTTGGGTAATGGATAGGACATGGGAAGGCTTGTTGATGGATAGATGGGAAGGATTGCAAGGTCAACATTGGCACACACCTTGAAGGGTGGTGGAGTGATAGAGGAAAAATGGATTTGGAAGGTGATATTTTTCTAAATGGAAGATTGGAGGAAGCTTTTGGATCAGAAAATTTGGGTGCCAATTTAGATTTTATTGCTTCTATGAGACTTTTTGGAATTCACATGACTTTTGACTTTGAATTTTTCTTTGTGGGCCTTTGTGGCCTTTGAGATTTTTCTTTTTGATTTATGGGCCTTTGTGGCCTTGAAAACTTTTCTTTTTGCTTTGATGGGCCTTTGTGGCCTTTCAAAATTTTCTTTTGATTTATGGACCTTTGTGGTCTTTGGAAATTTCCTTTTTGCTTTGATGGGCCTTTGTGGCCTTTTTGATTTTTCCTTTGATTTTGGATCAAATTTTCTTTTATTTTTGCATGCCTCTTTGAGGAGACATGTTGATCCTTTGACACATGTGGATTTTGATATAGAAGCTTTTGACATTTGGCACCCAAATTGCTTCCGAGAGCAATGGGAGGGGTGGATTGAGATGAATGGTATGGAGGTATTATGGATGCGTGAGTGTAGGTAGAATTTTGAAAGGGAATCAAGGATGTGTGCCTTTGTTGTTCTTGAGGAATAGGATATGGACCTAGGATAGATGGAAGGTTTGATGGATTAGGATGAGGACCTAGGATAGATGGAAGGTTTGGTGGATTAGGATGAGGACCTATGATAGACAGTAGGTTTGATGGACTAGGACACTTAGGTGTATAACCAAGGCCATGGTAATATGGGTTTTCTTGAGCAAAAAAGGGTTCTAGGATACCTTGTTCATGAAGGCCTAATCCTTTGCCGTTGTAGTTCATACTTTGACACGTTCATTTACCAATGGGATATGTATCATTTGTGAAACAAGATTCAAGTCCATTTTGGGGAGGATATGATATGGATGAAAGGATCATTGTTGGAAGTAAACCAAAGCGGATGAAGGTGGAGGATCCCAATTTGTAGGTGTGTGGCTCATGGATAGCTTGACTACGTGTGATAGGATCTTGGCATGGGGATGATGGGGTACTTTGATCTTGACTTGGAAAAGGGGTATGAGGTGTAGAAGATGGAGCAACTTGCTCTTTACTAGGTACGAAATCATTGTGAAGTGGTATGAAAGGCATATCTTGATCTTGAGAAGGATGAACATCCTCATGGAATGAAAGGGTATCCTTGCATGGAAGCATATATTGATCTTGATGAGGAAGGGAATCATGAGATTTTGTAGAAAGCATATCTTGATCATTAGATGGTAGGACATCATTAGATAGGATGGAAGAACTATCATGCTCCTAGGATGCAATGGAATCATGAGATGGTATGGATTCATCAGATGGAATGGAAGGAGGACTTAGAAGGATACTTTTATCTTGAGATGGAAAGGAGTCATTGTGGATGAAAAGTGAAAGGAGGGGATCATCATAGCTTGAGAGATTCAATTTTGGTCAAAGATTGGAAGAGCTTGTGGAATTTTTGTATCATTGGATGAAGTGGAAAGAATGCTTTGATCTTAAGGTGTAGAGGAGTCTAGATGACAACATGGTTTGGACTGATAGATTGACATGAATCATTGGATATAGAAGATATGATAGAAGAAGGTGGTTGGATGGAATTGTTAACTTGAGTGAAAGAATCTTGAGATTTATTTTGGCTTATGGGAGATGAAGATAGATGCATGACATGGTAAGATTGTTCAATATCCTTTGTGTTTGAAGACTTTGATTTGGGTTTCTCATTTAAATTTTTCAAGAATTCAAAGAAATTGAACTTGGATGATGTAGTTGTTGGTGGAGAAGGTGTCATGTCTGTATTTCTGTTAGATGGATAAGAATAGATTTATGACAACAAATATCTTTTTGTGGTTGTTTCCCTTTGCATATCCCATATTTTTTGTTGAAGGTTTTTCATTTGATGAGCTAAAGCATTCAATTGATCCTCATCTATTTTAGGTTGATGAAATATGTGAAGGGGGTATTCTTCACTCTCATCCATGATGGTTTGATTTTCTGGTTAAAATAGACAAACGAATGGTGAATTTAACTATCTGGTTTGCATTTAATGGATGCACTAAAACAAAGCCCGAATGCGCTAAAAGATTTGACGGATGCGCTAGAAGACAACCTAGATGCGCTATAACAGAGGATGGAAATGCTAAAAGATTGCATAGATGCACTATAATATTGCCTAGATGCGCTAGAATAGAGATTTGATACACTAAAATATGTAGTGTATGCGCTATAATAGAGGGTCTATGTGCTAAAATATGACTCAGATGCGCTGGAAAAAGTAGTGGATGAGCCAAAATAGTGTATCGATGTGTTGGAAGATTGCACAGATGCACTAAAAGATTGACTGTATGTGTTGGAACAAAGGACATATGCGTTAAAGTTTCGCACAAATGTGTTATAACAT
>VDFB02140019.1:0-27973 GCA_007258455.2 Sequoia sempervirens | reverse complement strand
TGATATTCTAAATGGGGAAACAATGATGAAATTCATTTTTCCTTTGGATTGAGCTCCATTCATCATTTTAAAATTTATCATGTGTGTACACTACGATTCATCACCTAATGGTTACAATTGTTTACATATACACATTCTCTGCTATCATAATTTTATGGATATTCTATTTTTTTCTTGTTATTGACACATGGAGGCAAGACTTTTATTCATTTTTCATACACTGCACACAATCATGATATTCTAAATGGGGAAACAATGATGAAATTGATTTTCCTTTGGATTGAGCTCCATATTCATCATTTTTAAAATTTATCATGTGTGTACACTACGTATTCATCACCTAATGGTTACAATTATTTTACATATACACATTCTCATGTTATCATAATTCTATGTGATATTCTATTTTTTCTTGTTATCGTATTACATGGAGGGAAGACTTTTATTCATTTTTCACACTACAATACACAATCATGATATTCTAAATGAGGGAAACAATGATGAAATTAATTTTCCTTTGGATTGAGCTCCATATTCATCATTTTTAAAATTTATCATGTGTGTACACTACGTATTCATCACCTAATGGTTACAATTTTTTTACATATACACATTCTTATGTTATCATAATTTATGTGATATTCTATTTTTTTTCTTGTTATTGACACATGGAGGGAAGACTTTTATTCATTTTTCATACACTACACACAATCATGATATTCTAAATGGGGGAAACAATGATGAAATTAATTTTCCTTTGGATTGAGCACCATATTCATCATTTTTAAAATTTATCATGTGTGTACACTATGTATTCATCACCTAATGGTTACAATCATTTTACATATACACATTCTCATGTTATCATAATTTATGTGATATTCTATTTTTTTTCTTGTTATTTACACATGGAGGCAAGACTTTTATTCATTTTTCATATACTACACACAATCATGATATCTCTAAATGGGGAAACAATGATGAAATCTTAACTTTCCTTTGGATTGAGCCCATATTCATCATTTTTAAAATTTATCATGTGTACACTATGTATTCATCACCTAATGGTTACAATCGTTTTACATATACACATTCTCATGTTATCATAATTTATATTTTTTCTAATGATTACCTCTTTCCTTAATTTTTAGTAGGAACACTTTTTTCCATTACTAGTGAGAAACTAATGGTGTCATTTTATAAATATGTACATTAGCTAATTATATCAATACCTTGTTAGATTTTTTCACTATAAAGAATTTTATTTGCTTAAGAGTTTAGAGCAACACTCTACACAACCATATGGAAAAATTAAAGAATAAAATAACAAAGAATGGTGATATCCATGATATCTCTACAAGGAATTCCAAGTACCAACAATGAGGTAAAATTCAATTTATAGAACTAAATAAGTAGGTAAAATCCGCCATAAATTTTCTCTCATAAATTAAAATTAATACATTAGAAGGAAAATATCTTCTTGTTCATTGAAAAGAAGATTAAACCGAAAATTATTCTACAATTATGAAGTCTTCAGTAAATTTCACATTAATGTCCTATATTAATGTCTTGACTATGAACATAAAATGCATAAATGTACATGCGTAAATTAAAATTTCAAACAATAATAAAGTTCATAATTTATGTAACATATTAAGTGTATGAAACCAATATATTAAGCACACATGAAATAAAGTCCAACAGAGTACATGATAAGTTACAAGAAATATAAAACACATAAAATCACATGTTTGTAGGTCATGTACTGTCTCTATAATCAAGAGACCTCTTCAACCATGGACTAAGGGATGACTCAAACACTGCATAATAAGAGAAAGATGAAATTAGATGTAAGACAATAAAAATGATTTAATGACAATTTCATTTATAATCCATCAAACAAATTACCACCATATCTACATCCTGATGCCTGTGCTCGAAGAAACTCTAAATTCCTCTAAATCAGCCATAAACAAGACAAAGAAATTCAAATTAGATGTACAACTCTACAATTATTTTTATTCAATTTAATCCAAAATTTTATCATATTTTAATTACATACCGCATTCCGAGGTTGTGCACTAGGTTTTCTCCGTGACTCCGGGTCTATGACATGCTCAACTACGATGTGTCTCATGCTATAAAGAAAAAGAATATGTGAAAATATCATATTAATATGTATATATTCAATTTAAAATTTATAATTCACTTTAAATATAATAAAAAAATAAAATTACCATTTGATCTGAGACCTACTCTACATGTCCTCCTGGTGGTGTAACTATGTCTAGGTTAGGGCTAAAAGTTGCACCAACAAAGTCCTACAAGATCAAAATTAAAGCATGTACAATTCAATTAGGTTAATATATACATATATATTCAAGTTTGCACATTTTTTGTAGAAAGTTTTATAAACAACCTGGAAATCAGTGGCCTCACGAGTAACTGCAACATCAAATGTTTTCCCAATGCCCATTCTTATTTTGGTATCAACCTAGACATACATGTACATAGACATTTAACGCTTATAATATTTACAAGTGTACATGCATGCGTTTCATATATCTAGTGAATTCAAAACTCATAAAATTGTAACTATACTAATGTAAAATTTAAACAAATTTACAATATGAATGTACCTGCCCATGATCTATGTCACTCGATAGTGGAGGAGTGCTTGAAAATCCCTCAGGAGGAATCGACGTGGATGTCGATTGACTCACCTAAACCAACATGAATATTTGAAACATATATGTGATTCAATTATAAATTTAAAACTCAAGTTAAATAATTTATGATTTCATATATAATTTTAAAAATTGAAATCAAAATACCCCATAAGGCTGCTGGCATGACCGGTACGAGAGATAGACTGGTGGTACGAGATGATTGTCTTTGCATCGAAGTGCCATCCGTATACCAAAAATTGGATTGTTAAAATGTATTGCAACTTTTCTTTGATATATATACAACCATAAAATATTATAAAGTTCTCAGAGACCAGATGCATATTTATACCGCGGTCGAGTGTCCCTGTGGTGATGTTCTCATATGAGGAACTTCTACAAATGAACTGGATGCTTACTCAGAGAACACTTAATCTTCGGGCCCACTGAACTAGGGTGTAGCCTCGACAAACCATAAATAATAATTTGATGACAACTAGTACATATATGGGGGATTTGTCTCGACACCCTGAGCAGCACTTAATTCTACCTCCATAAAAAATCCTCCATCATCATCATCATCTCTATGCTCCCACTGCTTATCGAGAAGTGTACATCAAGGTCTCCTCGCGAGTGTACTAAGGGAACCTAATGTTGAGACCAGAGCTGATGATGTAATGTGTGTAGGATCGAGGACCAGATAACAACAAGGGGTTGTGCATGCACGGTGTCGATCAACCCTTGCCCCTAATCTCAAGGTGGCATGCCACCACCAACACCCCGAAATGATCTTAAAATCAAAATAATTGCCTTTGCCCCAAACAAACTCTACAGACAGTTTTCTCAAAAAATACAATGGGCACTCCCAATTAGCATGTGGGGGACTATCAAAAACCATATACCATCGATCCCAAAAATGTGCAATCATCTGCAGATGTATGCACCACCTCATGGATATTCTAGGTTTGTTGGGTGGAATGGGTTGTCGGGTAACGGGGTCAAGAAAGTAGGGGGCTAGATGGGCTTTTGTTATTTTAAGGTCTAATATTTGTTTGTAAGAGAGACCATCAGAATAAAATTGTCTCATTTGTTCTCTCTCTCGTTGATGCCTATCAAGATCAGAATCGATCATCCTAATGGAATCAACAACGTTTTGCATTACAGATGCAAAATGTCTCACATGTGGAGCAATCAATGCTTGAATCTGCATAGCATTGATTTGTGTCTGTAAGGATGCAACTTGATCATTTATTCATGTTCTCAAGCGAGCCTCATTAGATGTCATAGGTGCTGGAGGTGGCATATGAGGGGGAGGGGGAGGGGGAGGGGGAGAGGGAGGTGGAGGTGGAGGTGGAGGGGGGAGGGAGGCGGATCTGGCTGTGGCTCAGGTGGTGGATTGATGATATCATCAATGTTAAAATCATCCATGATATATGCTTGATATAATGTGCACCTGCATCTTAAATCATACAAAATAGTCCATATGCATACAAAAATTAAGATCATATATTTAATTGAAATAGGATGAGCAACATATATATTAAGCTCATATATTTAATTGAAATGCACATATATATACATTGATTGTTCAACTAAGAGCATGTCCATACAAAAATTAAAAATTAAAATGTATGTACACACATTTAAAATAAAATATGATGCATAATTTGCATATGTGACAACATTAAACTAAACTATACATATATACATATACAAATTTCAAAATTTAAGAACTATTATGCAAATTTTTAATACATGCACATACATACTAAACAATAAACTTGAAACATTCACAAAATCTCATTTTATGTCTAACCACACACACACACACACATATATATATATTACAATTTTTCAGCTAGGAGAAATCATGATCTAGTAGATAGTCATAAAATATATACTATTATATACTATTCATTATAAGTTCATAAATTCCACCAACTTCACAAATCCATGTCACTAAAAATATCCATATAGAACCAAAATCATAAATTCATGTCACTAAAAATATCCATTTGGAACCAAATTTATAAATTCATCACACAAAATATCCATCGTTCACCAAATGTATAAATTCATAACTATTTAAGATCATTGTTTTAATTTATAAACTATTATGGCTCTCTAGTGCATAGATATTCATTTCTTTGTGTTTTCCTTTTCAAAATTAGGAGTTCTCCTCTCCTCTAGCCATTGTCGATGCTCATCTATGATCCCATCCATAGCCCTGACAACATCAACAAGGGTTTGCATCCTAGATGCAAAACATCCTCACAGGAGGTGCGACACATTCTTCATTTTGAATAATGTTGATTTGATCTTGGATGGTTCCTAGCAGAAGCATTGATTTGTGCTTGCAAACAGCATGCTCATTGATTTTAGGTGGTGGAGGTGGGGGGGTTACGAGGTGGAGTGGGCGGAGGTGGAGGTGAAGGTGTTGGAGATGGATGGCGTGGAGGTGGATTGCGAATATATTGAATGGATCCATGTGATCTTTAAGATATGAGTGAACCGCATTAGATTTGTAATTTCAAGATAAGATACATGTTTAGGAAATACCAAGTTAAACCATTCAATATAAATGGCCTTAAATAATTGAATACAAATGATAAAAATTATATGTGCCCCATTTATATGTCTAAGGCACATGTTATTTGAATGAAAATACAATTAACTATTGATATTGTATAATCTGCGGTGATCTTATTATTGTTAAATTTGGTTGGGCCTTGGGCAATTTTGATCACCAAATTTTAAGAAAGTTTCTTTGATCCCCTTAAAAATGTCATATATTGGAACCCCTAAGAAAATTGAATTACGCATTTAGGGTGACAGGATGGCTTAAGGGATTTACTACTAGTGAGGTCCTAGGAGAAAATGACATGGCTCAAATGAATAAAATTTGGTGAAGTTCAAGGCAACCAAATTTCATTAAGAGCCTTTCAAGAAAAAATGATGGCTTTAGGGTTTAGGGTTTAGACTTTAGAGTTTAGGGTTTAAGGTAATAGGATAGCTTAAGGGGATCTACATGTTGCAAGATCCTAGGAAACAATTACATGGCATAAGGTAATGAAATTTGGTGGAGTTGCCTAAGACAACCAAATTTCATTAAGAGCCTAAGAAAAAATGATGGCTTTAGGGTTTACGGTTTAGACTTTAGAGTTTATTATTTAATTAGCTAAAATCCCCAAATCCTAACTTTTAATCAACCATTAAGGGGATAATCATGTCACATCCATAGCTTAAAATTAAAATAATTCCAAATCACCAATCCAAACTCAAACTAATGTAACTTACTTCCACTTCATCAAATCTAAAATGAAATTAATAATCTATCCTAGCCATCAAATCAATTAGACTAATCATAGCCATTCATTTCCAACTTAGACCTTCAATCCAAATTCAAATTAGCATTCAATTATTCCCATCTACCTAATCAAGTCAACACAAGCCCTCCATCAACCCAACCACCTACATTTAATTCTCTCTTCCCTCTCAAATTCAAATTCAAAAATTCTCTCATGAAATTCTAGTCCTCGATTCCAAAAAAACCTAGTCCTCCATTCCTTTCCCCTCAACTCTATAAAATAATGACATCCCCAAATGTTTCCATATGATAAAATTTGTATGTATATGTTATCACATTAGAGAACCAAAGAGCAACTTCAACACATACATTTAGAGCCATAAAAGAATGTTATGGAACATATTATGCTTCTCTAATCTTTCATTATTTTATTTACCTTTCATTAGAAGTAGAGTATTGAGTTTGCACTTGCATTCTTGGTCTAGAATTTCTCTTCTACACTAAGTACAAAAATATAATATTGGATAGCTTAGTATATATTTCTCTTCTAATATATATTCCCTAGTTCTCCTTATCCATATTTGAGTATCTTAGCATATGTGTAACATGACATGTTAATAATATATCTCATATAAATGTAGGGATGTGTCGCTAATGTCATCTTCAAACATATTTAACCAATAGGAGATACTATAAGGTATCTAATATAACTATACAACCTATACAGGTATGACATATGGTGACCTTTGGCTTTTTTTGATATGTCAAGGGTAGTTTTGCAAAGATTAGTTTCTAGTGCTTTTGTGAGTTTTCACCACTTGTACTTATTAAGCTACACTTTTGGGTTTTCAACCTAATAGGGATAAACCTAGTAGATTTTTTAGCTTTCCAGCCTAATGGAGATAAATCAACCCACACTTTTTGGTTTTTAGTTGCACCTATCAAGTTATTTGTTAGCTATTAAATTTACAAACATTCTAGGATTATAAGTCTACTATAAAATTTGATGTAAAATAGATTACACATTGAGCCCTATAATTTAATTACAACAATGAATAAATATAGCAACATTTAGTAGACATAATGAAAATCAAGCCATGATAGTAATATAGAGATAATATACAATGTTTAATATAGATAAGTTAAAGAATCATTTTAAAAATATATATCTATATATTCACATCATTTTTGTTTTTTCTTTAGATTTCAAATATATCCACCAATCCTCCTTATCTTACATTAACATAAACTCAAAAAACATAGTGGACATGTACACACATATAAAACTACATTAAAATAGTGTTAGATCTTACAATTTTTCAAGGCTTATTTCATCCTCTTAGACGATCACTCTTACTAAATCATTGGCATAAATTAGATGCACACAATGGCACATTAAAGGTTTATTCCTCATGTTGGATTCCCTATTTTATATAACTATATCTTTATTATCTAATTTAAATATATCTAAGCACAAATTTCTTTTATGTAACACATTGATAATTTCAACTCATTATAAAAACCAAATACAAATTTAAAGGGGGTACACTATATTTATAAATAAGAATTTAAATACCATCCCTATCTCCATGGTGTGTCACTTGTTCACTAAAAATCCCTTACATAAATCATCTACTTAGGTCAATCTTATCTAGATTTTTCTTAAATATTAATATTCATAAAATATGGCACAAAGCATATTGATGCATTTCTATCCTTCCACATAAATCTATATAGTATCAAAATATAGGTAATTTTATGGTTAAATTGAATCTCTCTTAATTGCCAAATAATCCATTATGATTGAGGATGGGTGGATTATTATCTAGGATCACATCTTAAAAATCCTATAGAGGTCATGTGGTATGTTTTTCTTAATACATATATTCCCATACAAACCTCTTTCCATGTATTATCAACTCTCCTATATAATAGACACCTTCCTAGATTTAAATTTCATATGATATATATGTACCCAAGTGTTTCCAATTGGAATTGCTATAATTATACTTTTATGGCATTCTAGATATTCAAAATAGTTTTCATAAATCTACCAAATAGACCCATTCTTGACATTGAACCTACATAATTTTAGGTATGTCCAATGAAAGATTAGGGTCTAGGGTTCATAAATTTCAAATGCTTTAGTGTTATGGGTTTAGATTTTACAATTTAGGGTCTAGGGTTTAGCAAACTTAGGGTGAAGTTTGGGTGGCCCTTGGCATAATTTAGAGTTGCAAGTTAGTGTCAATTGGAATCGATTGTACGTGTTTAGATTTACGAATTTGTTAACTAAATTTGCAAACAAACATCAAGATAAACTTTATGAATTTTAACCATTCTTTAACATATTGATTTCTAATCTAATTATAATTTAAAATTGAAACTAAAGTTTAATATATATCATTTTTTCCATACAAAGCAAATAAAATTTAAAACATTTAAGCAATGTGAATGATTTTTTGTTCGATTCCAATTTAGGGTTTTAACAAAATTTTTTGTTCCAATTCAATTTAGGGTTTCAGTTTTAAACAATTAGGGTTTTTAATGAATTTTTTTTCGTTTCAATTCAAACTAGGGTTTTCAAATTCAATTTTTTTCGTTTGATTTGAATTCAGGGTTTCAAAAAGCTCGATTTGGATTTGTAAATGCGATGTTTTATTTCATTTTGATCTCTAGGGTTTTGAAATGCAATTTTTTTTGTTTTGTTTCAATTAGGGTTTTCAAAATCAATTTTTTTTGGGTTTAATCGAACAATTTAAGATTTAAAAGTTAAATTTTGTTTCTAAAACACAATTCAAGGTTTTTTTTTTCATTTTTATTAAAAAACATTTAAGTTTCATTGCAAGTTTTTGTCTATTTTTACAATTATTGAATTCTACTATAACAATTAAAAAAATGATTAAAACGTGACATAAATTAAAAAAATACATGCTAAATTAACGTATTTCTTTTAAAATTTCAATTCAAAATAAAAAAATGCAAAGAAATGGTGTTTAGGTGGGGTACCTGTAGCTGGTCGTGGGGTCGCTGTCGCCAACAATCACTCGTTCCCTATTCGCAGAAGTGAAAACTTTTTTAAAAATAACAGTATAAAACGGGATCCCGATTTATACAACTCGGGATCCCGTTATTTATAATCGGGATCCCGTATTTTATAAATCGGGATCCCGCTTATTAAATCGGGACCACGCTCCGCTCCATTGGTTCGGAGTCCATGGGAAACGGATCCCAATTTTAAAAGCGGGATCCCGTTTGGTCTCAGGCTCGGGATCCCGATTTTTAAAAATCGGGATCCTGTTTATGAAATCGGGATCCCGTTTGTTCGATGCTGATTTCAATTTTTTGGCTAAGGAAAAAAACTTCCACGTTTCGTGGACTCAACTTTGTGCACTTACCCCTTCATTTGACCCAAATAAAAAAATTATGGAGTACATGTTTGTTGTTCCCACAATTCAAAATAAACTAGAAAATTAGATGGATCGCTTTGAATTTCAGGTGAGCAGTTTCCAATTGGATTTTTCTAGATACAAATTTTTTGGAAAAATTAATATATCAAAGAAGAATAATGAATTGTACATCATTGCTAAATCAAGAGAGAAAAAAAGGTTGTAGATTCAAATAGAAAATCTACAGGAAGACCTAGCAAATGAGAAAGCAAAGACGAAAGCAATAGATAACAAGAGCAATGAATTAGAAAAAAGAATAAAAATCAAGGCCTCTACGTCTACAAGCAAAGAGGATAAACAAATAGAGGTGGAATTGAATGAACTAAAGCAAAGGTTAGATGAGAGAAAAAATAAATATGATGAGGAAAAATCCACTTCAGAAAAATAAAAATAAAATCTAGTGAAAGAAAATCAACAGTGGGAACAAAAACTGGAGGAAGAGAGAAAAAAAGAAGTGAAAGATTGGTGGCAGAGCTGAGGAAAGCAAAAAAATGAAATAAACTCTTGTCAAAATAAGTTAGTTAACCACATTTTTTAGAGAAACAATGAGGCATATGAAACAAAAGATCTGGGAGGAAATAATACAGAGGATTGATCATTTATGTGAATTATTTCAACTCATTGATGATCTGATAATACATAATAGGAACCTCAAGAAATATTTAATGGACTATAAAAAACCGTCTTCAATAGAGAAAGTTGTAAATCAAATTCAACAAATAGTCTACAAAGCCAGTGACAATGAATGAAAATCAAAAGGAATTAATAATCGAATTGATGCCTCAATGAAGTTGCCATCTATCATTCAAAAGTGTTTGAGAATATGTGAAACAAAGGAATTTCTGGATTTGGCTGCAAAAAAGATGAAGGAGCTGGATGAAAAGGTAAGGAACTTGACAAAGCTTGGTTTTCCAAAGGCTTTTGACACAACTGAGCAATTCATTAGAAAGGATGATTTCATAAAGAATATGGAGGATGCAAGGAAGATTGATTTGGACCAGTTTCCTCAAAACCCAAATGAGGTGAACTATTTGGATTCCATCAAACCATTGATAACCTTGAATGCAACTTTGACTGAAACATTTAAGTCAAGTTCCAATTTTAATCTTAAATTGTTGACAAATTTTCAAGTTAGACAACATCAGTTAGAACAAATGGCACTTCCATCAAGTGAACAGTGGAACTTGCTACAAAAGTTGATAGAATGATTTGATAATAGGAGTTTCCAAGTTCCAACTCAGCTCTATGCCAACTCAGCTTAGTGCAGAGTTATCTGTGAGCAAGTTTTTTCATTTCCTCTATGTATTTCTTTATTTGAAACTCAATAAAAAAACTCAAATTTAGTAATGTGTTCAATTATCTGTATTATTTATTTTCTCAATTGAAGAAAGACTCTGGTTTCAACTACTAGATACACATTAAATGATTGTTGATGTTCATTGTTGTATATGCTACTATTGTTAATATGTTATTAAGCATTGAGTTGAGTGAAGAATCACTAAGTACATGTTTAACACAATTAAAATATGAAATTATTAATAATATGTTTATTTATTCAATCTGGTTCATAATTTAATGGAATACAATATAAAATATCATCAACTATAGTTTGAAATATAAGATGTAGTATAAAATTTAAATACCTAGAAACTGTTAAATCTCTAGATAATAGTTAAAATTCAAAATCTAGATTCTACATTTGAAATTTGAAATAGTGAAAAATAGTAGTATGTTAATTTATTCAATTAAATTCATAAATTCATGAAATACAATATAAAATATCATCAAGGATAGTTTGGAATATGATTCATGAAACCCTTGTGTTCTTGTTATATTTTGTTATTGACTGGTTATCTGGGTTGCCTTTTGGTTAAGTTGTGTTGTTATGTCACGACCCCATGTGTTTACTGACCCCACATACCCTATTACGTGATAGGTTCAGTTGTTGTGGAATTTTATTTTATGGTCTTGCATTGAAAAGCAAATTCTTCACATGTGGTATTATGGTCATCTAAGTTGCTCTTATAAAAGTAGTCCCTACCTCTTTTTGCACTTCCGCATTAGGATTTCTAATGAAGAGAAAAAGGCTTGTGGAAGTATGAAAGGTGTACAAGTGTCACAAGCGTTGACTAATTCCAGGGCATGAGAGAAATTCTAGAGAGTGTTATGTATAGGCTCCACGGAATGTTGGCAAATGGTAGAAGATTAAAGGATTTTGCAAATCCACAGGCCCATAGCAACATGTCCTTTTCTTAGTTGTAGAGCTGTGGAAGGACACTATGCGATGATATTGTCATGTGGACGTGGGATAATCCTATTGAAGAGAGGGGATGGTTGTGTCCTTTTCAAGAAAATCAAGGTTTTACTCATCATTGAGATTTGTACTTCCCTTCCAAATGGATGACCCATGTTCAAAATCAATAAACGAGTAGATGAATGAACTACCTCACATGAACAAGAAGTAATGGTGGATGTGATAGATAATGATTCATCTATTAAGTTAATTGCCTTCATAAATTTTTAGTTCAATATAGCTAGTCGTCTCATTTGTTTGGTTCAACATAATAGCAAAATTTGTAGAGATGCGCTCGTTCACATCAACTTGAGCTCCGAATAATTAAAAAATAGGTATGCACTTCTTGGAAAAATTCACCATTGTTAAAGTCTTAAAGCACATAATTAAGTCTACAAAATATGTTGCATAAGATTGTAAAGTACCAATAGGATACTGTAGAAATCTGTTTTAAAATAATTGTAGAATTACGAGTCAGTCAAACACCCAACCCTCTGGCTCTACATCTAAAAGATCCTTTGAGGAGGATATTAT
Source organism: Sequoia sempervirens (assembly GCA_007258455.2). Lineage (NCBI taxonomy): Eukaryota > Viridiplantae > Streptophyta > Pinopsida > Cupressales > Cupressaceae > Sequoia > Sequoia sempervirens. The sequence goes on along the minus strand of VDFB02140019.1, from coordinate 15,724 downwards.
GGCCTAGTTGTCAAGCTCCTCAAAATAGCCTATGCGTAACCTTGACACTAATGCAGGACAAGGGATGGTAGACATAGCCAAAAATTGCAGAGATGCCGAGCTGAAGAACCAAGATGATAAAGTCAATGGGTAGGAATTGTTCCTACACTAGTATGGAAAAAGAAACTACCATGCCCTATCTCCAATGCATGGACCTATGATTTGGGAAAGTTATTTGTTCCTAATGTCTTTATAAATGTGTAACTAATCAGACACCTTGCTTCTAGGTATGATGAAAATATCAAAGTAATTAGAGTATTGGATGAAAGTGTCCTAATGGATATAATCAGGGAGTTTATTTCTAAGGTTTTTAGACTCATTGTGGTTGTAAGTAAGGTTATAGACCTTGCTTCTTTCAGAAAAAATACTGACAAGACATAAGTGGCTTCAGAGTGAGATAGATCCCTAGGCTTAGACAAAAAGGCTACACATGAAAGTCATTGAGAATCGTTGATAATGAATCTAGCCTTTTGATGTCAAGTCTTTTGAAGACTATTTCAGAAGAACATATTGGGCATTATGCCAAGTGTTGGGCGAAGACACACTCTCAAAAATATAGATACCTCTTATGTATATGGTTGTTGATATACAACATCCTTTTATAAATAGTGACTTTGACTATGCCTCTTTTTGGTTGAGGCTATTCACAATCAACTAGTGGACATTAAGAGAAGGAAAAGTGATAAGGAGCCAGAGGTGAATTACAAGTGGTATTCTCTCCTTCACCATATGCTTTTGTACAAAGGAAAATATCATTTGAGTAGAGTTTTACAATCGAACAAGATGAAGAGGGGAACAATCTCCCAGTGCAATGTTGGACCCATATTTGGGACAAACATTGTAGTGAGTCGAACTATGTTATTTTTGAGATTTTTTTTGTGAGACAAGTCATGGCAAGGATGGGTCTACCTAAAATTAGATTACACAATAAAATTTTGGATTTCCTTAGGCCCAAAGATATGAGCTCAGAGTTAGGAGTATGACATAACTGGGGGATTATTACCTCTATGACAACTCATTTATTATTAGAATGTATGAGTTCCATCAAGCCCCCCATGTCTACCTAGATATGTGTCACCTAGGTTGGCACTCATGGAAATTATATGGCAATTGAATGATACTAATCATTTTCATTTAAGGAAACAAAAGAAAGGGTATGTTTTCCCTTATTGTATTTTTAGATTTCACTTCAACCATAGATGACTTATGTAGGCTGAAAGAAATACTTGGGGAATACAAGTTATTTTAGGTAAAATTTAGGGATTTTGACCCCAAAGGTTTCATACATGAGGTCAAGAAAAGTATTAGAAGGTCCACTTTTTGCCATTAGGTTGATGAAAATGAATATGTCAAGAAATTGTAAGGATGAAAAGGAGATAAAAAATAGAAAGGTGAAATGGATTGCATTCATCAAGGTAAAGGTTGCCAGGACAAAGAAGGATAAGGATTAACCTAGAGCATTTTCTGATATTGATGACCCAATTGCCAAGATTAAGGAAATGTTGAAGAATTTTGATAGAGTTGTAGATAAGGCCCTTTCCTTGGAAGAGAAACTAGTAAAGTCACCTAGACCTAACCTTTCTATCAGAAGGCCCCAAGGGCCTATTGTTAGAGAAAATGTACAATTAGACCCACCACAGGTCACTCCCTCTCCTCCCCCTCAAATAATCAGTGTGGATTCTCCCCCAAGAGAGCAACCATAGAAGAGGATGAAAGTTGAGCAAACACAATTGTTGGTTGACTATACCATCAATCCAGATGAAAGTGAAGATGTTCATATCACCATGGATGAAATTCAATAATATATGTCACCCTCCAAGACCAAATATTGTTGGCCTTCTTCAACAAAGGTTTGGGTGGACATGGCTATGAGGATAGATAACCTAAATGATGTGAGGGAATTGGCATGTTCACAATTCATTTATGATGATTAGTTTGTAAAATCCTAGGAGTTTAAAGATTTTGTTGTGAGAGCAAAGAGGGAGGAGTGCCATAAAAGAGTTGAGTCGGCACAAGCAGATGTGCCTAGAGAAAAGTATGATGAAGTAGCTACAAAGGTAAGGGAAAAAATGAATTTAGAGTCCAAAAACATTACGCTTGAAGAAGGGAGAAGAAAGGTGCAAGATAGTGGATTGCTATTGCTCCCTGAATGGGACATTACCTCTACAATTGTATTTGATACTATTAGGAAACAAGAAGGAGAATTTTTCTCCACAGAAGAGGAAGCAAAGATTGCATTGTCAAGATTAGGGTTCAACCCACATTGGGAAGCCCTTGCAATATGGGCCCTTGCCCCAACTACAAATAAGCCTATGATTGTTGAAGCATCGAAGGATATCAAAGGGAGTGTGATTGTAAATAGGCTGTTTGACACCTCTACCCTCGAAGCTGTTGTATTAGTGATAGATGTTGCCAATTTTAATGAAGCTACTATTTGAAGGTTGCAAGAAAGACTTAATATATTGTTGAAGGAACATAATGATCTCACGGAAGCTTACAACCAACAACATGTATTGTTGGCTCAAAAGACATCCCTTCTTGCAAGTTTGCAAGAATTAGGCTCCTCTTCTACAGTTCCCCCTGCTCACGTGATGATTACAAACAAAGAACTTAAAGAAAAGATTCAAATGTTTAAAGAGCACTTGAAGAATGCTTGGTAGACTCAGAAAAAAAGGAGAATGCACACATTGCAATGTGCATCCTGGAGCACATATTGTCTAAAATATTAAGAAGGCTAGAAGATACCCGTGTGTCATCTATGAATTTGAGAGGTTCCATTACTAGAATAAGTGGGGATCAAGAGCGGCTCAAATGTATATTTGGAAAATGGAATCCTAGATTTACATCTTTGGAAGGTATGTATAAGGGATCTGCAAATACATCTAATGCCCCTATATAAGGGATCTTCAAACCATCTGATGCCCCTCCTAGTATCCATCTTACTTTTGATATTGTCAAGATGGCACAAAATTATAAGGGTATATGGAACTTGTATAATTAAAGTTGCACGAGAAAAAAAAAACTCTTGCATAAATGTTGACAAAAGGGTTGTACCCAACCTATTAGAAGATAATGGGGAGTTGAAGACCCTAGAGAAATCGAAGGATAGTTTTTATGTTGTAATCCCCACACTCCTCCCTCTGATTTGCAAAGATGACAAAGTTGATTTAAATTAGCTTAATACCTATTCAGACAAGTTGGTTAGATCAATTGATGGATTTTTTTGTAGAGAGGCTAGTGCTTTACTTGATGCCAAGTATCATCAAAATATGAAGAATATGGAAAAGCTCTTAGCTCATGACCAACCTTTTGAGGATATGTTTAAGGCATGGAATGAAAAGTATAATTGTTTACCTGGCCTGTGATTGGATCCATGTTTTTATTCCTATGCCTCTTGTTTGAGATTTTGGTTGTTAGAAAGGTTTGGGATGAGGTTTTTTTCTTGTTTCTTCCGTTGTGTTATAAAAGGGAATCTCAAGCCTCACTCAAAGGGTTCTGATTTTTTGATCTTTCATCTCTGTAAGCTCTTTTTGCACAGTTTAAGCTATTTGATAGCATAGATAGGGAATGTTGTATTTTTTCTCTATAATAACAACAATTGACTCAAATACTTAGTGTATTTCTTTAATTTTGAACATCCACCCATCTTTCTCTCTAGTATTGCATTCACTATATTTTGACACAAAATAATTAAGGGTTATTTATAAGTTCTCATATCAGACAATGTGTTATAGATCTTGAACTATTAGCTTTTGTTTAAGGAATGGATTAATATTGCTTTCAATTATTCATCAAAGATTGTGTGAATGCAATAGGGATTTATAAGTAATGTGATAAGTGTTGTTCTTTGCTTGGTTTCTCATTGTAAGACAGTGAGGTTATAAGAAGCCATGAGTTGGTCTGTTGTAGGAGTACATTTCATTTTTTTGACTCTGTTGTAGATAAGGAATTCATCAAAATAATTCATAAAGTTTGAAGATTGATGTAAAATAACATATCAAATAAAAAATCACATATTAATAATTCATTTTTGTATATGCTATTGTTGTTCATATATTATTAAGCATTGAGTTGAATGATGAATCATTGAGTACATGTAAAACTTATCAATATGAAACAATTAAAATATGAAATTATTAATAATATATTAATTTATTTAATCCGACTCACAATTTCATGGAATACATTATAAAATATCATCATCTACAATTTGGAATATGATTCATGAAATGTAGTATAAATACCTAAAAACTACTAAATCAATTATATTTGCAAAATCACGTCCTAGTCCTCACTCTGACAATGAGACTGAGAGTCATCTTGACTATGAGTCTAGTCTTCATTTTATTCTCCCTATGTACGTCCACTTAACTACATCTCAAGTTCAACAAACTCATTGTATCACTGTCATTTATGTCACTGCCACTAATGTTAGTGTTGCACAACCTATTCTTTCACATATGGACTTCCAGATTGTGAGTGCCCTTTCAAAAGGAAAACTTTGCACATTGTACCTAGTTCTAAATGTCCTCAAGCAATTTTCCAAATTCTTATCTAGTTTGTTTCTTATCTTTGATTTCAAAAAACCCAATACATTGAAAACTCTCATTCTCCACTAACCCAAATATCATTGTTTGACAGAAATCAACAAGTTTGAAATATTCTAATAATGAATCACACAATATTTCACTTTGACCAAATGTTTCCCAAATCCTTGATATTGATCTTGCTTCCATGGGATTCTCTATGGCGTCAAACTGGTCCATCATACTTATTGAAAAATGCTTAGCTTGTTCTCTAAGTTTAATTTCATTTATAATTCCTCCTATTTTATGTCCATTGTATTTTGTGTTAGAATTGTGAAACAAGCACAAAACCACGAGCCATAGGATCAAACAACAACAAAGACACCTTCCATGCAAGGGATCTGCAAACAAGAATTGCTAAATTCATCAACAAGGAAAAGTTACAAAAGAAGATTTCAAGAAGATATGAAAGCTCCAGATATTCTCCCATGAAGTTTCATTACAAAGAGTGTTGAAGCTTGGCCCCCTTTTGACCCCCTTTGTGCCTTAAAAGGGGTGTTTTTTTTTTTTGGTTGTATTTGGGGCATATGATATCATTTTTCAGCAAACAAGATATCGTCAAAAAGTTGATTTCATCAACTTTTTAGTGGTGTGGGTTTCATCACTTGTTTATGCTTTTAGTGCATTCTACAACCTGTTGAATTCAAAGGAGCTATTTTTTAGTGCCGAGCTTGTAACTTTTGACCAGTTTCTCCATTTTTCGTGATCTGAATGGCATTGGAACCGTCTTTTAGAGCTCTTCAGTCCCATCCATGCAATTTTTCTAGATTGTTCTCTAGGTATATTTTATTCATATTTTTTGATTTTGCACTTTGGTGAATTACTTGGACGTTTTAGCTTCTGGGAACTCGTTTGCATGGGCTGCTTCATTTTTGGTTGTTATATATGTATTTCTAGTTTTTTGTCCTATTTGGGGATTGTAGACATATTTTTCATGCATGTTCTTTTTTGTAAACACATTGAGATAAAGTGCGTACCTATATTATGGGATTCTTGCACATCACTTTGTGCCTTATTGTACTTGCACTATGATATAAAGTGTCATGGGGTTGATGTTTTCCTTTGTTTTCCTTCATACCTTTCTCATGCATATGTGACTTTTGTTTTCATATCCTTTCTATCTTCTTATACTTTCATGATTGCACCTTCAGATGTTCTTGGTTCTTCTTCATGCACTAATTTTAGGCATTTAGTTTTAGTGTACCTGTCATGCCTCTCCCTTTTTAGCATTATGGGGGGGGTTTCTACTGTTGGTGCTACTGCTTGCTTGGTTTCATGTTGGAGTGAGCTATGTATACAAATTTTTTTCCTATGTACTAGGCAGATGCAGCGGCTGGTTACCCATGCATTTCAGTGAGATGGAGCACTTACCATATGGACACTCTTGCATTCCTATTTTTGGAGGCAAAATTCCACTTTCTCATGATTAGTTCTTCAGAATTTTGGTACCTTTTCCATCTGTATCTTTGAGTTCCAGGTGTTTGCCTTTGATTTCCATCTGATTCGAGTAGTGTCGTTGAGGGCACTCATATAGACTCTTGTCTTCATGATCATGATCATTATATGTTTCAGTGGAGGTTCTTCTTTCAACACTTCAACAGTCATTCTTTGATAGTATTTGCAGCTTCTTCATGCTTTTTTGGTGTTCTACATGTTCTTATTTTTTAGGACTTTGTTGGGTTGGGGGCTTCTCAATCCTTCACACCTTGATTTGGAGGCTTTTCAGTCCTTTAGTCACCTTTGATCTCTTTTTGGAGTAGATTTTTTCCCATGAGGTTTTCTCTATTTCTCCACATTATAGAGATCTTCTGTGTGTACATGGGTACCTTACTTGGCCTTGTTTTTCGGGACCCATCTTGCATTCTTTTTAGGGTTTTTAGCTACTCCCTATGTTTATCTTAAGGGAGGGTGTTAGAGTTATTATACATTAGCTAATAATTAATTAATCTTTAATTGATTATTAGTCTAATTTATTCTCACACACTTTACCTAAACTTAGGAATGCTTTATTAGTTGAGTTAATATTAGATCATTATGTCTCATCTCATGTGATGTTGACACTTGTCATGATCAAATCCTTTCTCATTTAGGGCTTTGCTCTTATAAGCATTCAACCCTCTTTGTAATTACCCTTGGAAACTTCACGGGAGACTATCTGGAGCTTTCATATCTTCTTGAAATCTTCTTCTGTAACTTTTCCTTGTTGATGAATTTAGCAATTCTTGTTTGCAGATATCTTGCCTGGAAGGTGTCTTTGTTTGTTGTTTGATCCCGTGGCTCATTGTTTTGTGCTTGTTTCACAATTCTAACATTTTGAAATTTTTGAAAAGTGTTTAGCCATGGTAATTAATTTTTTATGAAAATAGTCTGGGTTCCCTTAGTTACCTGGCATCCAAAATTGAGGATACACAATAGACATGGCTTCAAGTAATTCTTCTTGGGGTAATCATTCATAAATCACTGAGGAAAGAAATTTTGCAATATCCTTCAAATTAACATTAATAGATTTAACAATGTCATTAAAAGCTTCCTTTGTAACAGGTACTTCTCTGGTAGAGCACCTTATTATCATACAATAGTGCATTGGTATCTCAAATCCATGTACAAAGAAATATAACTACCCGCTTGCATTAAATTGTAAATAATTTTTAGGATTATTCAAATATGTAATTAACCACCAGCTTACAAAAATTGGACTTTCAAATGGATAATATGTTAGATTTAGATATAGATTATCAAGGGTCATGCATGTCATTCTACATAGTTTAGTATATTCATAGATATACATACTTCTATCTTGGGCTTTCTTCACAAGATTGTTCATTTCATCCAGCACGGGGAGAAGACCAACTAAAGTTAAGAGTGTCTCTATATCGCTTAACCTATGTAAGAGGTTAGGAGCTTTGTCTACTATGTTGCAATTTTTGTACATTAGTCCAATCAAGGATCAATATTCTAAAAAAAATCATTACATAGGTCCATTCAAGGAGATCCATTTGGTATCAACATCCTTAAGAAGCTTGTTTCCTCATGTTATTCCCTCAACAAAATTTTGAAATTTTGCAAAATGTTTGGGACTTTGGCAGAAGTATGCATAGAGTTCGCAGACTAAATTTTCAACTTTTGAGACTATAGGAAACTTGATTACAATTTTAAATGCTAAATTCATTATGTGGGCCATGCAATGAATGCCGATCATGTATGGTGAACAAGTAGTTTGCAACTTTACACAAGGACCATTCCTGTGACCTTGCATTACTGCAACTGAGCAATTAGCTCCTACACACATCAACTTTCTGGCAATTGTTAAGTCATCCATATCTCAAATTTCATAAAAATATTTCTTAACTAGTTCAAATATATTTTGCGATGTTGAAATATCCTTCATTTTATGAACACAAAGAAGATGAGGTTGGAAAACAAGTTGGTGTACAGTATACATATGCATACATACCCAAGAAGTATTATCCACCATATTAACTTCATCTAAAGATAATGTAATGAAGTTTGACTCTTTTATTTTCTCCTGTAAATCTTTCTTTTCCACCGCAGCAAGACAACTTTCCCATTCCCATCTAGCGTTTATTGACCAATGTGCGCTAGGAAAGTTAGGAACACCCAAAAATGAATAAATTAAAATATTCTAGGTAGTCTATCATAGAATGCCCTCTGGATAAAATATGAAAAACAACACTCATTTGAATAGTTTTTGTCAGTTGTGCTCCTGCCATTACCTTTCCAAATCGAGCTTCAACTGTATCTCAACATGCAGCAAGCTTCGCCATTCTTGCATTTGCTCATCATATTCAAAGGCATACTTAACATGATGACATTCTTCGTTTGATTACCATCTTACTACTAATTTTTCCTTTTTGTCTATGATTTGTTTTTCATAAACTTTATCGATATTCTTTTCTATAGTCTCAAGCTTTAGCTACAACTTCTTGTCTCTTTTACATTTCCAACTACAAATCTTACACTTACATTATGTTGTAGGTTCATCTTTGTTTGCATTCTCCACCGGTTCAATGAATGGGTACTTTGACACCCAATCAATCTGAAAATTCCTTGTCATATCACACTTGTGCCCCATTTTTTATTTGGCTTTTCTTTTCCTCTTCCTTGTAGCATCATCATCTACAATGCCAACATTTGCATCTAGGTCAATTAACTCATTTTGTTTAACCTAGGTATCCCTTGGAACATCTTCTATGGATTTTTTATCCTCATCTGACTTAATTAACTCTTTCTGATCTTCCTATGAGGTATTGCCAATGGCTTGTTCATTAATATTTGGTGCAAGAGTTGATGATGTAGTTCCATCTTGATCTAATGGATCAAAATAATTGCCAAAGTAAGACTTTATGGTAAATCTACATTTTGGGAATTTTGTGGCCTCCCTTCACCACTTTGAGGAGTCTTCCTCTTGTTGCACTTGCTACTCGACATCTTGATCTCTCACAAAATAAAAGCTGGGAAAAATTATCTTCTTGTTTAAGAAAGACATAGAATATAGATCCCATTCCCTACTCAATATCATCTTTAAGATTGAAGAAAGAATTTGGAAAAGAGAAAAAAATCTTCTAACAATATGAAGATTCAAGAAATGATCACTTACCTTTAGGTTTTCATTGACTCACTATTCGTTACTGCAATTGTAAGAATGCCTATAGTTGTAAGTTTGTAACTTGCCTATGATCAAGGTTCCAAGTCCAACTTCCGAATTGAGAGCTCACAAGTTCATAACTAAACATAATATGTAATAATAAATAAGAGTTTTGATTGTATTTATATCAATCCATATTTGGCAAATTCTATGGGATTTTTAAATGGTATAGTAAAAATTTGGCAAATCTCGTGTGATTATACAATGATACATTTAAATTTTGGGTGAATCAAACATCGATGGAACACATACATTTTAATTTTCAATGTGATTATGGCTCTACAATTAGCATGGAGTTATCATAGTATTGGAAAAATGGGTCCTCATTCACAATTATTTTTTAATGTAATTGGTGAAATGTGTCCCTCAAACGTAATTTTTTTAATGTTATAGGTGAAATGGGTCCTCATGAGTAGTGAACATTTAATTATGTTTGTAAAACGTGTCTTGATACACAATGTCATTTTAATACTATTGGCGAACATGTGGGTGATTTAATACATGCTTCTAAGTTTTTAGGCAAAAATATTATTTAGTCTGTTTCAAATGCGTAGTTTGCTATGGTGAAACAATTAATTACATATGCCTGATAAAATAAATCAATGGTGAAAGGAAATCAATTGGACCAATAGTTGATTAAATCTAGGTGATTTGGCCACCCCATAGGTTGCAATTTATTTGCCAATTTTGACTTGGTTGGCTGATATGTACTATTCTCCAATTGGCGAAGATTCGCCACTAAAAATATTCCTGAACCCAGTTGCAATCTTGTAGAATGTACAAATTTAGAGTAGATTTAAGTTTTTTCTTTCAATAAGATTGTTTATTCTCCTATATGATAAAATGAATACTTTAAATAATGAATATAATTAATAATGCATACCAAATGAAGGAGTAAAAGCATATCTTTATTTGCACACAAAGTTATTACAAAAGTAGACCAAATATGGTCAGCAAAGGATCAAAGTTGATTTGGCTAGATCATTATACTTTTCCTTGAGGATACAAAATCTATTTAAAGGACTTGATGGTTTATGAGAGGAATACAATCATCAACCAATTGACACTTATATCTACTTGAGTCTCACAACAAATTAATACATGGTTGGATAAACCATATTATCCAAATATAATAATAGTTATTGTACACTAACTACATCATTGTCCCAAAAGAAATAGTTACCTTCCAGATGATAAGGAAAACAAGTAAGAATTAAGTAACATTAGGAAATATTGTCCAATCTAATGATGAAATTATAGATAAAGACTTGTAGGAAAACATGGAAGCATAGTTTGCAAACTCACATTTGGAGAGTACTTGGAAAATTGAATGAGTTTGGTGGGGGTCTAAGGTCAATGCTCCTAGTGGGATTTAGGGGTAGTGCCCCTTGCAAGTATTTGGAGGTAACATGCCTTGTGGAGGTCTAGGGGAAACACACATCATTTGCATGATTTTTGAGAGGCCAAAAATAATGTTGATAAAGCCAAAAAAATAGAGCTTTTAGAGTGTTTAAACAACATATAGTAGTATGTGAATATTTCTTAGGAATAGCCAGCCAAGGGACCCCATCTGATTGTTCATTGAAATTTGAGAATATTACACCTAATCAATCATTGAGCCCAAATATTATTGCATCAGGGGTGCATTTTGTTTGTTCCCAACACTACGTAATGTTGGAAGTGAACTATGGCTAAGATTGAAGCGTGCAACAAAGGGGCTCTATACCAAGCATAGGTCATACAATGGTTGGAGTTGTATATTTGTAATAATTAGAGATTATATGTTGACTAGGGCATATGATGGAGTTTGTTAATTGAAAAAGGAATATACAACATGACTTAAACAAGGATGCACAATAATATTTACATAAGGATACAAGAATGAAGTAAAGGTGTACAATGTATAACATAAATATATGATGTACGATGGAAACTAGGAGAATTAAATGGTTTATGGTTGAAATCAAAAGAATTGAATGACATATGACAAAGCTTAGGTACTAAATTGTATGATGCAATGCTTAGAGGTCGTATGAATAGTAAAAAATGTTTGAATTGTATGATTGGAAAAGGATAAGGAGGTTTTATGAAATACAAAGGAGGTATGATGGTGGGAAATATAGCATATTGTATGGTGTTGGTTTGAGGCCTTACAATATGTAAGGAGAGTGGAAATAATAGAGGGTGTATGACAAACCAAGGAGGGAAATGCACAAAAATTAATGAAGAGAATTCTATGCTTTCAAAAATGAAGTTCTTACTTTTGGTGTTTAATTTTTTATTAATTTTCCATTCTTCTCATATGGGGCCCACCTAGTATTTTACACTCTAATTATAATTTTTTTGTTTGATATTTTTCCTTTGTCATAATTTTGTTGGGAAGTTGATCTAACTTGACATAAATTATTTGTATGCTCTAGAGTAAATATTTTCTATTAGTACTCTGAGACGTACCATTATTAATTTTTTGATCTTCAATAATCAACTACCTCTATTGGAACTAAAAGTGTTATCTTTTGTAAACCTTGTATTGCATTCAATGCACTTAAACTATTCAACTTTTTGTTGATATTTGTAGCTTCAATAAAATTATAATTTGATAGAGATACCTCATAGTCCTCTATTTTCCAATGAAACAAGCCACAAAGAGAATTTGTTTCATATTTTGAACATGATTGTAATTCCAAAATCCTTTTTTCATTTGGTTCCATCAAACCCTAATCCCACCTCTTTATCTATTCTTCTTTGAAGTCTAAATATGATGAATTCAAGGAAATTGCTTCTTCATTGACAACTTGGTTCTTCAAATTGATTATATACTTTCAACCCTTTTTCTCAATGGAGATTGATTTTTTTTTAGTAGTGATTGAATTTGGCTACTACCAACCAACCCTGATCCAATAATACATCGTATACTTTGTTTTATAAATAAATGACAAAAAAATTCAACAAAAATGTTTGAATTCTAATAATTATCTTTTGTCCCATTAAAACTTTGACTACCTTAATACCTTATTAATTTGCACCCACTAATTGAAAAGTTGGGGGATAAATGGTCAGCTTGCCCAAAATTCTTTGAGTGTCTTTTGAAACTACACTCACAATAGACTTATCATCAATAATTGTATTAGTGTGATTCCTTCCAAGGATGCACGTATTCACCATCATTGGTTTCTTTGCCATGTTATATTTTTTAGCATTGGATCAATCACATGGTTGCCTAACAACAAAGGTTCAATTATTGGATCTTCACCCTAACCATATTCCAAATGGGTTGTACCATGCACCATCTCATTCTTCCTTGATACAATAAAATTTCAAAGTTCAAGAATACTTTGTAATAAATCGACTACTTTAATTGGTATTGTAGTTTGAAGTACTTGCCATTTAATATTTGTACCAAATTGTAATTAATTTGTTATTATACTTGCATTTAAATTTGAGTGATATTGTTCATTAGCCACAACATTCTCCACTTCAGCCCTTGCTTCATGAAGCCTTTCTTTTTCTATATTTGGGTCCAGGTACATAAACTTCTTTGCTTGAGTGCAAGTAATGGCTAATACTTCATTATTCTTTATATCAATCATGTTGACACTAGCCTTTTAATTTAAATAACTAATGTATTCATGGTCTCCAAGTCTACACCATTTGTACAATAGTTGCAATTTGTCTTGTTTGTGTTGGAAATCTCTCACAAAGTGTTCCCATTCATTAAATTATTGATATTGTATGATCAAACATCCTATGGGGTCATATCGTATTTGATTTCAACCTCATCTTTGATTTTGATAACTACCTAGAGATGCGTTATGTGGCTTCTATGGAGAGGAATGCTCTCCTTGTGTAAAGAGTACTTGAGTTCTCCTAGTCTTCAAAATGTATGGGAATTCCTTAATTGAGTAGCCCAAGACCTGATAGATCTCACAAAATAACCTCTTTAGATAATTTGTTTTAGCATTCCCTTCACATTTACATTATGTGCACCAAAGTTTTTTGATCTCCTTACTATTCTCTTTTTCTACCTTTAATTCTTTCATCATCTAGAGCATGTCCTAGAGTGCTTGTACTATCCCTAATTTTCCCTCACTACCATCATCCAAACTATTGTCATATTCCATTTTCCTTCTCCATATGAGGACACTTTTTCCTCACTCTCTATGTTCATTGTCTATGCTTTGATATAGAAAGATAGAGGCACTGCCTTCATTTTCTTTCATTATGAGGGAATATGGCCTTTGATGAACCATCTTTTCTTAAGGCTATCTACTGGTTCCTTTCCTAATTTCACTAATAATTTAAGTTTTTAGTTGTAAGCCCCTACATTCTTGTGCTAACCTTGATTTGTATTATAGATCTTTGCTATAATTTCATTGTCATCTCTTTGTAATTTGAATTCTTTCTCAAAATATTTCTTTAACCTTTCCCAAGTAGTTTTAGAGATTGGATTGACTTCTATGTACTAATTCATAGATATTCCTCTTAAGGTTGATAAAAAGGATCATAACCAATAGACTCTATCTTCCTGGCCATTCATTGTTTAGATTGTTTCACAAGTCTTGCAATATCATGTGGGGTCCTCCGACCCATTGCTTGTGAATTTAGGCAATTTTTTCCTTTCAATAATAGGACTTGAAAAGGTATTCACCATCCTCTTCTAAGACACATTTAATGTATGGAATCAAATTATTAAGGTTTTTTATTCAAACACTCCAATGCTTCACTTGCACTCTTAGTTGTTCATGTGGGAATCATCAACCCCTCTTGCTTGAGTGTTCTATACAAAGTTTCCTTAAATTTCTTTGTATGTTTTTAGCCTAATATTTTTAGGTTCACATCCTTCAACCACCTCTTCTTCAATAAAAATTCATTCACTATCTTCAATGCTATTCTTGGGTACTGAGTCTTTATACTCTATTTATCATTCATCTTCATTTCCTAGTTTATGTAGTTGGTCAAAGAGATTGATCCACACTTCATCAAGTAAGGGTAAGTGCCTTGATATCTCTTGTTACTCCTCGCTCGTACAGTTTCTTGTGGAGGAATTATTTTTATTTTTCAAATTAAGGTTTTGACTTTGGCTTGCACTCCAACTTTGACTTATGCTTTGACTTTGAGTGCATTCTCAAGAAGGGATTGGGAATAATACATTTGTATTTTCCTCAAGTGCCTCTTACAATATTCTCCTTCATTCTCTTTTCTATGTGATCCTTAAAAATCACTTGATGGCTTGGCCTTGACCACCTTGTAGCCTCTTACTACCTTTATTGGGGTCTAAGGGCATGAATCTCTCAACTTTGACTTGATTTATTTTAAAGAAACAAAGCCAATGTTACTCTTCTATTTGATAAAATGAATACTTAAAATAATGAATAGAATTAGTAATGCATACCAAATAAAGGATTAAACTATGTCTTTACTTTCACATGAACTTATTATAGAAATAGACCAAAGATGGTAAGCCAAGGATCAAAGTCGATCTAACTAGATCATATTGCTTTTCCTCAACTATACAATATCTATTTAAATGATGAACATAATTGTCGATCAAATAATGCTTATAACTATTCAAATTTGATAAATAATTAATACATATTCAAATAAAGCGTATTATTGAAACATAATAATAGCCATTTTATGCTAACTACAAAGATAACTTTATCATCTTGAGGAGGGGTGTCTACACCAATAATTATTGATAATTTGATACTTGTACAAATCCATTTACCAACATAACCATTTATAATTATTTGTAAATTTCATTCTATTTTGAGGTGCTTACAACCTACTAACTTAGATAATTTAACTCCTAGAAGAGCTATGAATTCTACCTCATTGTTTAATTTTGTGCTAATAAAGAGATAACCCCCATTCACAAAGAAATAAAAAAACCACACTTATCAAAATTTAATTTAAAACACTCTCCTTGGAAAGATGTCATTTACTTTACTCTCTACTCTTTTTATTACATTGATAGGCATTTTGTAGTGACAATAAGACCAAGATCGTCATGTTGTGGTTGTGTAAGAAAAACTAAAAATACTATACAAATAAAATCAATTGAAATAAATAAATAAAAAATAAGAGAAAAGAAAGTAAAGACAAAATAAAGAAAAATAAAGGATGAATTGTAGAGATAAGAATCTTAAAATATTAGGACTTTTTTTTTCCTTATGCTTAATAAATATTGAAATAGTTTGATATTGTTTAGATTAAAATTTAAAGGATTTGGCCATAAAAATAAAATTTATTCAATTTTTATTTAGATTAATATTCTCAATATCTACTGGATTATGTGGAGTATGGCTAGTGGGCTCAGGGGTTGCCTCTTGGAGAATAATTACGTGAGTGATTGGCCTTCCCTCTTTATCTTATCTTAATACTTTCCACTAGTAATTTTTTATATATAAAATATAAAATATGTATTTAACTT